>VIAB01011232.1:1929-21788 GCA_009801035.1 Oophaga pumilio
GAAGGTGTGTCCAAACTTCTGGTCTGTACTGTATATATATATATTGTTACTGGTAATGTAATAGATGGGAGGTATGTTTCACTACGCTTAATGGTGTCAGTGATATAAAATCCAGAGTTGTATTTCCTCCAGCACAGTAAGTGTTGTGAGGGTTAAGTTATGTTATGGGCTGGTTTTTAGGGGGACATTCATAGAGCGGGTGGGATAATGTCCTCCCATATCTCCCCCTACAGAGCTAGCACCACTGAGTGCTGACAGGACCTTGGTGAGGTCACAGTCATTTGGTGGAGGAGTCACATGGTCTGGGTTTAAATGGCTGAAGGAAAGAACTCTCAGTGTTCAGCATGATCAGCCTGAGGAAGGAGCACTGCAGGAGAGTGCTGCATGGACTAAGTGAACCTGAACCGGGTGTGTTCTGCCAGCCATGAGCGGGAGGGACCCAGCTCACAGAAGAACTGTGTTTGTTCTGCCACCATTTTGTTTTGTTTCCCTGTTTTGCCCAGAGGGCTGTATTTCCTTTACCACACCTGGGTTTATGCTGCGTACAAATAAACCCAAGGAAGTTCTTAAAGCTGCAGTGTACCCGTGTCTACCTCCGTGTACAGCCAAGTGAGCCGATCTACCACAATATGCAGTATATATATATATTTTTTTTGCCTAAAATACAAACGAAGTGTGTCATCTTTAACATTAGGCCTTTAAGAGATCATTTAATCTTCAACTTGCTTAACTGTTCACAATAACCGTAATTTTGACCAGGGGTGCCCAAAAGTTCACAGGTCACTGTACTTCGAAAAGAGGTAGTTGGGGTTACGGCAACATTCAGTGGGTCATACTATGCTGCTTCCGCAATTCCCATAGAAGTGAATTGGAGTCAGAGAAACTGTACAGAACTGTGAACTATGCTGATTCTATCACTGCCAAGTTATGGAAACATTGTATCATGGTATCAAAATCCCAGTCACTTCTATAGGAATTAGGGGAAAAGAGTAACACAGCTGTTACCGTAATTTCAGCCACTTCACATGGACAGGCAATCACAACTCTGCCACATACTTACTAGCGCCTGAGATGTTTTAGCTGTCTCTTACAGCCGCTCAGGTACTAAACAACTGACTTCAAATGATAGCACTCGGCCATTTACACCACCGCGCAGGCAGTCTCAACCTGGTCCTCAAGTGCCCATATTTGCCCACCCATTGGTGTGAAGTTCTGCTGTTATGTTTCGGTAGCTGAGGAGTGCAGGCAAAAAGGCAATACACCAGAGCAGTTGGAATCTATGAGATTGCAGTACCCTGACTAACCACCACAACTAGAGGCAGCCGTGGAGCGTTCCTACGTTGGTCCTAGACGCCTCGTCACAGCCTGAGAAACTAACTACACCTAAAGATAGAAAGAGGAAAGCTATCTGCCCCGGAGCAGATCCCCAAAGAACATAGAAAGCCCCCAAACATGTAATGGCGGTTAGACAAGAAGAAATACTGACACAGACAGAAAATAGTATGAGCAAACGTTGGGGCCCAAATTTCCTAAATAGAAAAGGATAGGAAGGGCACTTACTGCAATCCCAAAAAACCCTGAAAAGCACCAACTCTACTAATTTCAAAAACACCTGAGATCACACGACCTCTACCACCTAAATTAGTTCTCTGGTGTAACCAAAAACAAAACAGCAGCCACTGAAAAAACTGGAAAAAGCAAATGTACAAACATCAGTGGCTGAACTAAACTGAGAGGGCAAAAGCCCCCGGGGGGGACCCTGAAGGCCCCCACAGAAGTGCAGGACAAAATGCAAAAATCAAGCACAAAAACAAAAAGAAGAAAATGTCTTATCTGTTAGCAGGAGATGCAGACACGACACAGCAGGCTACAAAGGAAACAGGAATCAAGGATTGAGACCAGAACAATTGATCACCGGCAACCCTGATGGGAAGGCGACTCCCTTATATAAGACCAGTCAGTAACACCTGATTCCCAATCCTCACAATCTTCACTGGACAGTCCAGTACCGCTTGTAACCACCAGAGGGAGCCTCTGCTCAGGACTCATTTCTAGCTCATTCACAACATTCTGCCCTCACATTTTCTTTAGAATGGAGTTCTATGTATAAATGATTTCCAGTAATCACGTAGGCTTGCTCCGGTGTGGACAGATAAGAACCAGAATGTTATCATTTCATGCGTATATAAAGAAAAATGTGCAAAATGCAAGGAAAGTGGTAAGACAAAATATAACTCATTCCCAACCATGAATGTATAATAAAGCCAATAACCGGCCACAGCCTTGATGGAAGCATGGTGGGCACCAGATGCCGGTAATTGACTGCAGTGGTATGGCCAACGTTAAGAGGTTATTAAATAAAATGGAAAAAAATATCTCTGGAATGTAGACACCATTCTACCAACAGTGCTGAGGACTCTTGTTGACCCACTTCAATAATGAAAATGAAATGGTGGAAGAGGATGAGGGAAAGGCCAATCTACTAACTGTCTTTTTCTTCACACTATAGAGGAAAATTATGCTCAGGGATACCATAAATTATCCATTAAATATCACCTGCTTAATCCAGTAGGAAGTATGGCATCTCCTCAAAAACAGTAAAGTGGACAAATCCCCAGGCCTGGATGGCATACACTCCCGAGTACTGAAGGAATTAAGTAGCATGATAGACAGACCATTATTTCAAGAATTCCATAATAACAGGGTCTGTACCACAGGATGACACATAGCAAGCGTGGTGCCAATATTCAAAAAGGGGACAAAATTTGAGCCTGGAAATTATAGGCCAGTAAGTTTAACCTCTACTAATCTTTTCAGGGTTTTCTAAGAGATGCTATCCTGGAGTATCTCAGTAGGAATAACCTCATGACCCAGTACCAACATGGGTTTATGAGGGATCAGTCCTGTCAGACTAATCTGATCAGCTTCTATGAGAAGATAAGTTCCAAACGGGACCAGGGTAAAGCGATGGATGTCATCTTTCAGGAATTTTCAAAGGCATTCAATACTGTGCAACATAAAAGCTTTGTACATAAAATGAGAGCAGTGGGGCTATGGGTAAAATATGTGTAAGTGGCTTAAAAACTGGGTCAGTGATAGGAAACAGATGGTGGTTATCAATGAAACACACTCGGACTGGGTCACAGTTAACAGTAGGGTAACATAGGGGTCAGCATTGGGACCTCTTCTTTTTAGCATATTTATTAATGACCATACAGAATAATGTTTCAATATTTTCAGATGATATTAACTCTGTAAGGTAATCAACACAGAGCAGAACAATTTAATATCACAGAAGTATTTATGGTATATAAACTGGAGGTTTGGGCTGAGAAATGGAAATAAAGTTCATTGTAGGTAAATGTAAGGTCGTGCACTTGGGCTGAGGAAATAAAATGTTCAGTCATGTGCTAAATGATAACACGTTGAGTAATACTGAAAAAAAAGTTGGGTCTATATGTGGAGAGAAAACTCAAGTTTAGTGACCAGTGCCAGGCAGCTGCTGCCAAGGCAAATAAAGTCATGAGTTGCATTAAAAGAGGCATAAATGCTAATGAGAAGAACATAATTTAATCTCTATACAAGTCACTAGTCAGGCTTAGAATACTGACAATGTTATTAAGCAAATAGATGGACTGCAGTACCAACACAGGTTATCAAACTTGGGGTTATTCAGTTTGAAAAAATGAAGACTTAGGGGCAATCTTATTACAATGTACAAGCATATGAAGTGCCAGTACAGAGATCTTTCTAATGATCCTTTTATATCTAGGGCTGCAATTATGACAATGGGGCATCCTCTACGTCTATAAGAAGATTTCTCCATTATCACAGAAGACCATTCTTCACTGTAAGAGATTGATTATGGATTCATTACTGTAAGGTCAGAATGATTATGGATTCTTTACTGTAAGAGCAGTGAGTTTATGGAACTCTCTGCCACATGATGTTGTAATAGTTGATTTCCTAAAAAAGTTCAAATATCGGCCTGGATGATTTTCTTAAAAAATATTACATTACCGGTTATGGGTACTAGATTCTCTGATAGGACATTTATTTTGGAAACATGAGCTACTTCAATGATCGTGTGATCATCAGCTACGAAAAGAGGAAGTTGTACGTAATAAGTCACTTGAGCAAAACTAGCGAGTTGTATAATTTGGCACTAGAATACAGATGTAGCACACACCACCTTGAGAAATGGCAACCATTAGTTTGTTTGAAAATCGGTGACAAATGTTACTTCCTGCCCCATACCTACTGTCAAATGATCTAGGACTCCTCTGCACTCAGCTGCTTTTCCTTGGAGTGTGCTACAGGCAAGATGACTAGAGTTGAGCGAATTTGTTCGGATCCCTGCTTATTCGGCAAGCTATAGAGCTTACCGAATAAGCTACAGTGGGAACCGGGATACATGGAGCGCACCGGCTGATCAGCGACGCATCTGCCTGTGTGTTGGGTTCTCCATTCATGTGCTGTGACTGTGACACAGCCGTGACACATGCAGCTGCAGCGCCGATCAGCTGATCAGCCAGCGCGCTCCATGTATCCGGGTTCCCGCTGTAGCCTATTCGGTAAGCGCTATAGCTTACCGAATAAGCGAGGAATCAAACAAATTGGCTCAACTCTAAAGATGACCAAGCTCCTAGTTAAATAAAATGAGTTCTTTTTTTATTTTGGTTGCTACCTATGCAGGGTGTTTGCAGCTAATGATAAATCTTAGCTTATTGCTCTTCATTGGCAGTAACAGTATGGAATTATGTGCATTACACTGCACTTTCCTACAACTCTCTTCCTCTACTGTCACTTATAATTTTTTGAGAGGAGAGGCAGGGACCTTCTGTGAGAGGTGTCCTAGATTTTTAAAACGTGTCATTGGTAAAAAAAAATAAAACAAGCACCAACATTATAAAAAAATTAATGTTTTTTACATACTTTTTCTAAAGATAACTAGAGCTAGGGTTAGGGATAGGACTAAAGTCAGGGCTAGGGTTAGGGCTTGGGTTACGTCTTGGGTTAGGGCTGGGAGTAAGGTCAGGATTAGCAATATGGCTAAGACTAAGGTTAGGGCTAGAGTTAGTTCTAGGACTAAGGTATTGGAAAGGACTATGACTAAAGTCAGGGCTAGGGTTAGGGCCACGACAAAGATCAATTCTAGGGTTAAATCTGCAAATTAAGTCAGGGATAGGGTTAGGTCTTGGGCTAGGGCTGGGACAAAGGTCAGGGATAGGGATATGGCTAAGAATAAGGTCAGGGATAGGGTTAGGTCTAGGACTAAGGTCAGGAATGGGGCTACAACTAAGGTCAGGGCTAAGGTTAGGGCTAATAAGGTCAGGGGAAGGGTTAGGTTTAGAACTAAGGTCAGGGCTAGGACCAAGGTCAAAGTTAGGGTTAGGGCTACAACTAAGATCAGGGATGGGTTAAGTCTTAGGTTATGGCTAAGGTTAGGAGTAAGGTCAGGGCTAGGGATAGGAGTAAGGTCAGGGATAGAGTTAGGTCTTGTGTTAGGGCTGGGACTAAGGTCAGGGAAAGGGATATGGTTAAGAGTAAAGTCAGGGATAGGGTTAGGTATAGGACTAAGGTCAGAATATGGCTAGGACTAAGGTCAGGGTTAAGACTAAGATCAGGGTTGGGTTAGGTGTTGGGTTATGGCTTGGGTAAGGACTGGGACTAAGGTCAGGGATAAGGATATGGTAAGACAAAGGTAAGGGATAGGGTTAGGTCTAGGAGTAAGGTCAGGGTTAAGGCTAAGAATATGGTCAGGGCTAGGGTTGAGTATAGGGTTAGTGTGAGGATTAGAGGTAAGGCTCGGGTATTAAAAAAGTGCATTAAATAAAATAAGGTAAAAAGATATAGTATAACAATGTACAACTATTTTATGTTTGATTTAATCAAAAAGCAGATAAAATAGAGGGTGAAAGTGCAAACTATAATTACATTACTTTTTTCTAAAGACAATATATGTTCAATACTGGACTGGTGGATGGGACCTGAGGGGTGTTAACTATCCATGGATTAGGGGGCACCATGCATAGTGTGCCTATTATTCAGTATTTGCATAGAGAGGGCGCCAAAACACTTGGCATTGAAGTGGGCATGCTGTGCCAATAGCATAGTTCCGTACGTCGCGCTATGTTAATAGTGCAGCGCCATCCATTAGCATGCCGATGTACACATATTTATTACGACATTGTTAACCCTAAAAAGGGCCAGACAGACCATATCATCAGGGAGGCCTGTGCAGCCCAATGTTTCCAGGAAGAAAGGAACTCCATCATTATGGTGCCAGCGATGGACAGGAGATACGAGGTGGTCCCACAGTCTGAAGCGTCTCTACACTCAGACGGCTCGCTCTTCTGATTTGTGCAGTCACACATCCTCCTCTACCAGCGGATTCTTTTTTTTAAGACATTGGATATGAAGCAGCTAAGAGGAAGAGGGGTTGCTAGGCAACTGCTCTCCCACAATTCTTCATCAGCTCAAAGACGATAAAAAAGAGCGAAAGTGACAAAAAAAAATCTTGATTATTTTTTTCTTAAATAAAAATAAGACGTTACCAAAAGTTAAATGATAAAAAAAACATAAACAAAAGGAAAAGAGGAAAATGTATACGAAGGAGAAGGGAAGGGGAAAACAGGAGCAGAGACATAGGATGAGACAAGAGATGAGAGAAGACCGGAGGAATCCAATTATGTTATCAACTTCAATCCCCAGAGCTGTTCTAGTTTTCACAGGGTTTTAAGGTTCAGTCCCACTCAGAAGGCTCCGGCAATGTCTCTTATTAAATATTGCTTTCCTTCACTCATTAGAGAACTGTCTATACAACCTTCTGCTCTGTCCACCATATTATCACAGGGCTCATAAAATGTGGGTCGGGAAGGAGCGCAACCTCGGCCAGGCAGACTGCACAATTTCTTCTTTCCCTTTCCTTAAACGCCAGCCATAAATAAATAATTATAGGGATGTAGCAGGGCTGAGCTTGTCAGGTCCAGAGGGGCTGAATTTTTCATATAGAACATTGTGATATCATATCGCATTCTGTGTGGTTTACTATACACTACTCGACATTGAAAACGTAATTCCAAGAAGGAAAAGTCGTGGAATTATGGAAATCGCAGGATGGAGATGGGTTACTGATCTGCAAATGATGAAAAAATGGAAACAAAATTTTGAAAACATCACGATTTATTCAGTCAGGAGTATGAGCTCAGAAATCCCCACACTTACAACCTTGGGGTTATTAATGGTCATCTGAGGAATGTTCTGTCGTGCTAATTGCACTTGGGCAAGTCATCAAGATTCGCTGCTGGCAGCCCGTGTAAAATCACCATCCAATGACATCCCAGATGTGCTCGATGGGAGACAAGTCAGGAGACTCTGCAGGCCATGGGAGCACGTTTTGGCCACGTAGGCTGCTCACAGGAGCACAAGCAACATGCAGCAAGTGGATAATGACTACTGGGACACTTTGGAGAAATGGCTGCATCACTGGTTCCACAAACAAATCTATATAATGCCGAGCTGTTAGTGTACATGGAATGAAGACTGGAGGGACCCAGCAACCATACATTATACCACCCCACTCAATAATCCTGGGAGTAGGACCGGTGTGACTTTCCTTCATGAAGACTTATTCATGGCATTTACCCACATGGAGACTGAATGCTGAAATAGATCAGTGGAGGTCTATCCTCTTCAGCGATGACTCCTACTGCTGTCTTGGACTCAATGACAGCTAGAGATTAGTCTGGAGACCATGTAGGTAAAACCATGAACTGGCCTGCTCAGGGAACATCACACCCATCCAACTGATTGTGGAACCAGTTGTATGACCATTTCTCCAAAGTGTCCCACTTTTTCAACACTACATCGCCAGGCCTGAGTGGCTGTAACATGCCACGATGGCTGCAGCATATCCATCATTGAGAACATCTCGGACGTCATTGGTCAGCATTGGGAGCTGCCAGCAGCGGATCTTGATGATTTGCCCAAGTGAATTCAGAATATTCCACATACAACCATTAATTGTGAGTGCAAGTATTTCTGTGCACTTCTGGTACCACTTTAGCTACTTTGATGCTACAACATTTAGCATGACCTGATAGCTACTGGCTTTCTGTTTCTGGATCTGGTCTTATAAACCCCCATTCCCCAACACACTAGAACTAGGAAGACTCTGATTCGATGTAGAGACTTATGCAATGAATTGGGATGAGTCTGCACTTAAGAAAGTTGCATCTATTTTACTAAAAGCCTTTGGGCACCTTTATTTGTTACACAAAACCCCCTTGAACTAATGTTATATATATTAACAGCGCATCACTGCTGCACCAATATCTGATATAATGTGACACGGATAATAGAATAGCCGCTCCAACAGTTTTACTTTCATAAACTGATTTATAGCTCTTTGCATTTAAGACGAATGGTTAATAAAAATTCTTTCTTTCTAAATATTTCCTGCTTTTATTTGATATTGAATGGACAATGTGATGGAAACTGGAAACAGCTGTATCAGCAACATAAGGCCAGAGAGTGAACATTTGGTGCTATGCACGATAAATCATGGAAGGTCTCATGGAGCGGCATTCTGACACAGTGGTTAGCATCAGACCTCTAGTGCTATTGATGTATATATTGTACAATTACAATAAAAAATACTCAACCCCCTTTGCAAATTCAGTTTATTATCAAATTTTACAAACATTCTGCTGCTTGCAATAAACCAAACTAATTACACAAACACATCTAATATAACATGTGTTTAGTACTCCAAAACCATCACAAAATGCTACTTTTACTGACTACTGCAGTCTCAGAACTATTCAACTCCTTCATGACAAGCACTATAGTACTTAGTAAAGCCTCTCTGGCTGTTATAACCTGCTACAAACATGATGCATAGGCAGACACCGGCTTCTGGCTGTGTTGCTGAGGAATCTTAGCCTATTCCTCATGGTCAGTTGCCTCTACTTGACTAATATTCTTGACAATAGAATAATAATACAGATAATATTAATAATAATAGTTTTGAGTCCTATTCCCATAAAAGTAAAGTTATTCACTTAGATATGGGAAAAATAAAATTCTTCATATTGGTAAAAGCGTTTCATGAATTTGGCATAAAATTAAAACTGTTTTTGCCTGTAATCAATTTTGCGACTTTTTGGCACCAAATTATTTAAAAAGTTGCAAAACTGTGCCATACTGAATATTCCTGAAAAATTGTTTAAAAAATGCTTGAAAGACTTTTACTATTTCTTTCTTTTTTTTGCCTATTACAATTTATTCGATACTGTACAATATAATATAACATAATATAACACCTTACTTTTAAATAATCACAAGATTATAAATCTTATGCCCTACCCCCTCCATCCAGACTCAGAAGAGAGAGAAGAAAAAAGGGAAACAATTCATATAATTTCCCATAATAACCTCAATTTTTCATCATTACTCATTTGCTTTGCAAAATATATTTTTTTCATATGCTATGGATATTTTGGACAGGTGTAACCACTTCTGAGTGGTTGGACCATTCTGAGTTACCCAGTTGCGAAAAAAAGCCACACAGCCTTCCTATTTATTTCTATTGCAAAACCACTTGTTCAGTGTTTTGAGTATTTTTTTCTACTTCAGTTTTTGAAAAACACCTAGTGAAAAAAAACTAAAGTACATGTCATTTCTTTGACACATACACTGGAGGAATCCGCTCCAAACTAGGCACTGCCCATCAAAAGGCTGCAAAAAAACACTTCTGCAAAAATACTATTCCAGATTTCTTCAAAAACTCTTCAAAATCACTTCTGGAAACTATTCAGAAAAAGAAAAATTTCTCCAAAAGCTCCCCAAGGGAATGTGCACACAACATCTTTTTCAGGGGGGTTCTGCTTTTGAAAACCACCTGAAAAAGCGCTGTAGAAATAACTTACTGTTCATGTTTTCAGTCTTTTGAGTCTCTTTTAACTACTTCAAGTTTCCAAAAACGTCAAGAAGATAAAAGAAGTGAGTAGACCGTTCATTAGGCGACTTCTGCTCTCAGGATGTTGCATACCCAGATTATACCCAGGCATCTTTTTGAATGTTTTCCGAGCGCATTTACGTTAGAAACCGCTAGCTTTTTCTTAATTGCTGAATGGACTTAAAAAAAAGTCCGGAAAAACTGACTGGGAAAAAAAAATCCAAAAACGCTAAAAAAAATGCTAGTGGTCAAAAACATTGAAAAGAAAACACTCAGGAAATGACAAGAAAAGCACAAAAAATATAAAATTCACAAAATAAAATGTCAGCGTTTCCTGAATCTCCTTCCTCTTGAAAAGCAAGGCAGGTTGGTCTGCCTGAAAAAGACACAAAAAGTCTAAAACCCCATCTTCTTCTGTTATGGTCCGTGCAAGGACCATGATGTCCAGAATGGCTGTGGGACCGTGAGACCGTGACTGCTCCATGCATCGTGGTCCGTGCTCGGCCATGACATGAACGAGTGTATCTAGCCTTAGATTGATTCCACCTCCTTTTGTTAACATTTTGGAGCTTATGGAGAGAGAAGTCTGCTCCAAATTCTCACAATGCATTAAAGTAATGGATTAAACCAACCAGGGTCTGTGTCCCCTTCCTCCTTTTACACTGTACCACTCAGTAGTGGACACAGACAGAAGTGGCCCCTGTGCAAGTACAATATATGTCCCCAGTGCTGCAGTGCAGGCCAATAACTCATCACAACGCACAATTCCATCTACTTTGGAGGTGGTAGTGGCCCACATTAGCGCTTGTTCCCCTCTGCAGATGCACCAATGGTGTGTCCACCACTATCATATATTTCGCCTCCATGTATGAACGTCCTCATAAGCACGAAATAATAAGTTAGACCAGAAAGTAAATGAAAACATAGCAATGGTGGAATGGCACAATAATATAGAGGGAAATCAGTGTATCCTTTAAAGGATGCGCATTGCAATCTTGAATTGCGCACGCGCAGTATGCTTTGCCCGCAGATTGCAATGCGCAGGCGCGTTATATGGAGGGCAATGACTACAATTCCCAGAAATAATGGAGACAGCGGCGAACAACATGTTAAGGCAAGTACCCAAAACACCGCCCATCTGACCTGACTGCCATCATTTAAATATCCCACCAATTTAGGGTGACAGATTCCCTTTAATAATACGGTCAGCACAGAACAAGCAGAACAAGTCCCACAGTCCTCCATGCGATGCGCCTGAATGTGGGTGCATTTTATATTGCAGTGTTTGATGGCGGCATACATTATAGATCTCTTTTCTAGTGCTTACGGGACAAGGCTGTTCATTTTATTCGCTGCTGTTCAATACACTTTCAAGTGAGTTACTTAGGCCGCTGTACTTGTGCCTAGTTTGACATGCATTGATTTTAAAGTGTGTGAATGACTGCTGGGTCACGTGTGGAGGCAATTGTCTCCATTCAATGGGAGCTGAGCTGCAGTACAGTGCTTGAAACTCGTCGCTTTTTGCATCAAGTTTTCTTGGATGAATTGTTAATATTACCTATGAATTAAAGTGAATTTTACCAGGAGCTGGAACACCATCTACATTTTCCCATTGCTTACACGACTGGTCAGATCATGATTCCGTGCACACAGGACCTCTATTTCAAGTAAATTGGTGAGCTGGCATTTCCCCATTCTACTAGTTTTCATAAAATAATTAATTTATCAGCAGGAGATTATTACTAGAGGACTAGTTGTCCTGTGCCACTGCTCTGTGTAACCCCGCCTCCAGCACTGATTGGTAGCTTTCTGTCTATGCAAAGTGTACACAGAAAGCTGCCAATCAGTGGTGTGGGCGGGGTTATAAAGGGCTCGGCATTCAGAGAGCTGCAACAGAAAAAACAGGGATTTTATCACACCTGCACTAAGCAGCCCAGTAAGTGATACATCACTGGAATCAGGGTCTCGGCAACTACAGTCATGGTGCTCTCAGATGAAGTAGAAATAACTTGACGACAGATCCCCTTTAAAGAAAATACTTTGAACAGAAGGAACATAGTAGTTGAGAAGGACGTGAGCAATCACAGAATTCCTCTCCCTAACATTAACATCAATTACGGACCTCTGTCATCTATGAAAAGAAGATCCCGCAGCATTAAACATGTTATTAGGTCTGTAATTTAATACACGATGAGTAATACCTACTGATGTCCCCTAATTTACTTCGTTAGTAATACCAAAATAATGAATTCCATTAGGTTAACAGGATTTGGTCATTGTGAATGCATATTGTCAAGGCAGGTTGACGATTCCACAGCAATTTTTTTTAAATGAGCTCCTTATTAAAAAAAAAAATACTGCTGTATGACAGCTGGAAACAAATATCTACGAAAGGTAAGAATATAAATAACGTGGTAATAAATATACCAGAATACAAGAATATATGCTGTAATTACAAATAATGTGGTTACAATGTGTCTGGAACAGCACCAGGGTGACAATGGGCTCTATTCATGGGGCTCATTCACTATATGGATACCGTAGATTATTTTACAAGATAGACATTAGGAATCACGCACATCAAGGTGTACAGACCATAAACACACGGCCCACAACAACCAGCGCAGAGGGTGCGACAGGGCCCATGTGAGAAGGGGGCCTGCCAATGGCAGCACATGTCGTCGGTATGCCAGTCACGGCGGTGCATGGCAGTGGTGTTGAAGTCAGCTGTTGGCCTCTGTGCCAGCTATGGAAAAGGACACCATGATTCATTGGATAGGAAAAAGGTAAGAATTATTCCTTTTTAACATGTGTTGAAAAAGAGCAGCAGAATGGGGAAATCATAGCAGGGAGGGGATCAGGATGGGGGACATTATACCAAGAAGGGGATCAAGATGAGGGACATTATGCCAGGAAGTGGCCCAGGATGGAGGACATTATTACTGCAAGGGGCTCAAGATTCAAGATGGGGGACATTATACCAGAATGGGGGACATTATTACTTGAAGGGGTCTAGAATGGGGGACTTTATACTAGGGTGGGGGATATGGTACCAAGAAGGGGATCAGGATGCGGGACATTATGCCATGGAGTGGCCCAGGATGGAGGAAATTATTACTGAAAGGGGCTCAAGATGAGGGACATTATACCAGAATTGGGGACATTATTACTTGAAGGGGCCTAGAATGGGGGACATTATACCAGGAAGGGGCCCAGGATGAGGGACAATATTACTGGAAAAAGCTCAGGATGAGAAAATTATACCAGGATGGGGACATTGTAACTGAAAGTGGCCCAAGATGTGAGATATTATTACAGGGAAGTGCCATGATAGGGATCATTATTATACCATGGAGACATTATTTCAGGAAGGGGACAGAATGGGGACATTAGTACATGGAGGGTGAACATGTATATCTTTTTAGGATCTAGAACGCTACATACTCCTAACCAACATGCAGGTGGGTGCCCAGGTTCAAATTTTGCACCGGGGCTCATCGGACTCTAGTTGCATGGTGGGCTCATGCTCTTATATTGTATCTCTCTATATGATCGAGAACATGCATATGATCCTACCCTAGATGTCTTGCTTTTAAGGGAGGATACTGAAGTAACATGAGCAATATGTATTATGTACCTACATTTCTGCCTCTATGCCTAAATTTATTTCAGGATCCTGTGGGTCTAAGAAATGACAATTATCCTTGTGATGTGCTCCAAGTCGGCGTACGGAGTCTCACAGACCATGCAGTATGATGAGGACATGAACTCTATTTCCACCTATTGGTGGTAGCAATTCTAGCAGTAAATATTGACCCTTTAAAAGACCTTAAAAAATGACTTAGGATAAGAAGCCAAAACACAAACTCCATTTGCAGACATGTGGTTTGGAGTGTTCATCACTCATAAGTACAAAGCAGAAAAAATGTTCAGGTGGGTGAGAAGCTTCTGACAGGGGGTCTAAGGGAGAACGTTTTTCCTTATAGAAAGTGCCAAGTCGGTAAAAGGAAAATAATAGCCCATTCAATGATCTTCTGGCAAATTAAATATGTAAATTGTCTTCTTATAGAGAAAGAGAACTAGGACCTTACCGCCACCCATTGGATGCAGCAATTTTAACAGTCAATATCGACCCTTTAAACAAGCCCTTCTTTGCCTATTAAAGTTTTTATGCTCTTAATGTATTGCACTCATCATATTATAAAGCTCTGTGTTCTTACAATTGCTCATTTTGTCTTTCTACTCAGATAATTCTTCTCTTTTCTCTGCTCCATGTAGAAACAGGAAGTCTCTTGTCCCTGCATTTATCATTCCCCTCTTCACCTCCTGACCAAGCTGCTCCCTCCTCCCCCTGCCAGGGACATTTGCAGTGACTCATGACTCATACAGGAAAAATTGACCTCCGGTTTCTACATAGAGCTTAGAAGGATTCAGCTAGTCAGTTTTTAATCATGAGATGTCATATCTGGGTAGAAAGGCAATATGAGCAATTGTAAGTACACAGTGCTATATAATATGATGACGGCAATATATTAAGAGGATAAAAACTTTGATGGGAGGAGGAGGAGGAGGGCTTCTTTAAAGTTCCTTGCCACATGACTTAGGATAAGAACACAAATCAGACACTCCGTTTTCAGACACATTTTCAGATGTTTACCACTGATAAGTGCAAAGTAGAACTGGTTAGATGGGTGAGAGGCCTCTGAGAGGGGATCTAAGGTGGCCTTTCCCTTTTAAGTTATTTATTGATCTCTATTCTCTACAAGACATGACCCTTAAGAGTCATGCGTAATATGGTTTACAAACATTGAATACAAAGCCCATAATAGCTAATAGGCCCATGCTCCTTCTCCTTGAGCTCAATAGCTTGCTGTGTCAGCAACCATGTAAAGCTTAGTTCACATGTCCAGTAATTATTTCCATTTTTTGGATCAAAACGGAAATAAAATGTTCGAGTTTGAATGGAAACGGAAACATCAGATGATGTCTATGGCTTGCCTTCCTTCTACGATCTGTTTTTTAGCAGCACCAAGAAACATACTTTGCACTTTTTTTCTTTGGCCAAATAAACAAAAGGATCAATTTAAAAAAAAAATTAAGTCTTTGGGAAGCAGATCTGAACATAATGTCATCTCCAAGCTCAGCTATTGCAAAAATATAACCTTGAATGTCAGGATATAGTGGGAGTTCTGGTTTTGCAATAGCTGGAGACCCTAATCACCCATAGCATTAGTGTGCCAACTGGTTGCATCTGGCATCTAGTATAGACGAGTAACACAAGCCATATCAACAACAATGCACAAAGTAGCAGTTGGCATCGCAATATGGTCAACTTTATCCATATAACTGTTCTCCTTGTAACTACATATAAACAAAATCATTGTGGCTATATCAACAAAATCAATGTGGCTATATCTGGGACCTAAACTAGGACAATGTATAGCAATAAGAAAATCCTGAAATATTGCAGTTTTACTCTGGCTGACACTTCCTGCTCTATAGAGATCACTTGTGAGTAATTAGCTCATTATCATCACACGCAGGATTAAAATGAAAGACTCCTATATATTAATAACACCGGACCCTCTATTCACAATAAGTGATGGTCGCAGCTCCTCTCCTCTCCCTCCCTGCATAATGATCACTGCGCAGGTCACAGGGCATGCCCAAAACACTGTCAGAAAAGTCAATGAGAATCTCTAAACTATTGTTTCCCATGTTCCACGTGGCAGCTGTAAACAATATCTCTGAATCCTTAGTCAAGATGGATGTCCCCAAATTATGTACAGAAAATAGAATTATATAAAAATCTACAATCAGGAAATAAAAAAACAAATCCAAAAAACAGAACATTATTATCTATCTGCCGCATATAGGTAAATGGGTTGGACATTTTTTTTACTTAAATGCATATAATTGGGGCTAAAAATCATTTTTGTAATTGGGTTTCATTAAAGGTTCTGCCCTGTTTGCCTTTTATAAGTGATGTGTTGTACTGTATATTGCTGGCTGTACAATGAGTAAAAGGTCAACTCACTATGACGGTCTGATAGGAGAGTTTGTAAATCATTTAATTGCCTTATTTTGAGCTCCTCTAAGCTGATTTATGACCACAGACCACATCAAAGTTGAATTTGCAGGGAAGAGCTGATTGATAACCATAGACCTCATCAAAGTTCATTGTGCAGGAAAGAGCTGATTTATAGCCACAGACCACATCAAAGTTGAATGTGCAGGGAAGAGCTGATTAATAACCACAGACCTCATCAAAGTTAATTGTGCAGGAAAGAGCTGATTTATAACTATAGACGTCATCAAAGTTGATTATGCCGGAAAGTGCTGATTTATAACCACAGACCTCATCAAAGTTGAACTTGCAGGAAACAGCTGATTTATAACTATAGACCTCATGAAAGTTGATTGTGCCAGAAAGAGTTGATTTATAACCACAGACCTCATCAAAGTTGATTATGCCGGAAAGTGCTGATTTATAACCACAGACCTCATCAAAGTTGAACTTGCAGGAAACAGCTAATTTATAACTATAGACCTCATCACAGTTGATTGTGCCAGAAAGAGCTGATTTATAACCACAGACCTCATCAAAGTTGATTATGCTGAAAAGAGCTGATTTATAACCACAGACTTCATCAAAGGTAACTGTGCAGGAAAGAGCTGATTTATAACTACAGACCTCATCAAAGTTGATTGTGCTGGAAAGAGCTGATTTATAACCACAGACCTCATCAAAGTTGATTGTGCTGGAAAGAGCTGATTTATAACCACAGACTTCATCAAAGTTAACTGTGCCAGAAAGTGCTGATTTATAACCACAGACCTCATCAAAGTTGAACTTGCAGGAAACAGCTGATTTATAACTATAGACCTCATCAAAGTTGATTGTGTCAGAAAGAGCTGATTTATAACCACAGACTTCATCAAAGTTAACTGCAGGAAAGAGCTGATTTATAACTACAGACCTCATCAAAGCTGAATGTGCAGGAAAGAGCTGATTTATAACCACAGACCTCATCAAAGTTGAATGTGCAGGAAAGCAAAGCCTGTAAAAGCCAAACGGTGCAATATTTTTAATGAAACCCAATTTCCAAAATGTTTTTTAGCCCAAAATAAATGCATTTAAGTGAAAAAAATGTCCCCAAATGTGGACAACCCTTTTAAATAATTAAATAGATGAAGCGCTCCCTTTAAAAGTAATTAAAATAAAGAACACCCCGATGCTGTAGTAAATCTCGACTTCATGTAAATGGGATGTTTTGACAATGTCCAAGACGACAGCACAGCATCTCGGCATCACTCAGTGGCTATATTTAGTGCAATTCTCAAGACTTCACCACCATAGACATTACTATTCATACGTAGATTTCTCAGTGTAAAATTAGATCACCTCCAGGAGTAAAAATTCAGAGGTGTAATTTGAAGCTCTAAGGCCCACTGCGAAATCTGTAACAAAGTGCGAAATTCACAAAGCGCCATTTCTAATCCTGAATTTTCTTGTGGGATGTAGGGAGGAGGGGCACTAGGATTGGGATGTGATTGCTATTTGTGCACTCCCTTATGGCTAAGCCCCTGGTACTAAATTTTCATTAACTCATATGTATTACGTCTCTCACTGTAGACCATATATATATAGATCCTTGGTGTATTCATAATGATACAATCCGTAACTGGAGGGTATAATCATAAAAGAAAGGTTTCTGGTTCAACTAATGGCAAGAAAAATGAATTCTCCACTTATTGGTCACCGCAATCATCATGTTTTTAATTAATAATTGCAATATAATTGTACTTTAGTGTAATACATTTCTTCATCATGTAACGGGGCCTCCAGTTGCCAAAACTGCCGGCGGCAATGAAGAGGATCTGGGTTACACAAAACTCTCTGGAGAGAAGAAATTTGTCAAAATGTTCTCCATTAGTGATGAGAGAACGTGCTAGGATAAGATGTTATCCTCCATGCTCATGTGCTAACCGAGTGACTTCGGCGTTCTCGAATACTATGTTCCAGTCCTCGCAGCTGCATGTCTCACAGCTGTTCGACAGCCTCAACACATGCAGTGGTTTCCTGTTTGTTATGCAATCCTTGCATGTGTTGTGGCTGTCGAATAGCCGTGGGGACTCAAACATATTTTTCGAGCACGATTAGCACTCGAGTGTGGTCAGATAACACCTTATCCCAGCACGTTCGCTCATCACTAATCTCCACCTATAATGCCCTGGTGTAGGTCAAAACCACAACATTTAAGTTCCCGAACTAGAAGATCTTACAAATATGGTGGAACGTACAACAGTAAATTTGACAAGTCACTGGAGTAAAATAATAAGAAAGTTTCTTATTGTTTGTATATTCCTGGATGCTGAACACCTAAATACTATTAAATTTCTTTTTCCGATAAATATAGTTTTGTTTTGTTTTTCACTTGAGTAAAATAGTGAAATTACCTGTTATATTTTTGGATTACATTGTGTTAGGGCTCATTCAGACGTCAGGTTTTTTTTTTTATGAACAAAGATTTTTATCAGCGTCATCCGAGTTTCATACGTTTAGTTCGATTTTAATCAGTTTTTCTTGTATGTGAAAAAAAAGTTTCTCTACTTTCTCCTATCAAACGCTATGCTCACGTGCAGCATTTTTTGCAGCATTTTTTGCAGTTTTTATGTCAATTAAAAGTTGTTTTTTACAGTACCTGCCAATCTCATGCGTATGCTTTTTTTCCTGATTGAATTTGAGAACTGCAGCATTTCGATTCTTTCAGCGCATTTGCGCCATTTTTTTTACTAATAGAAAGCTAAGAAAAGGTGAAAAAAATGATGCAAAATAGCAACAAACGGTTTTGCAGCGTTTTTGCTCAGTAAACCAAATTTGATTAAACATGTAATGCAGACAAAGCATACGTGATCTGCACCGAAAAAACACTGTAGAAAAAAATGCTGTGTGTGAACATAGACTTACAGTATGTGAAAATCGGACCACAGTCGGATGGCATCCGAGTGCTTCCATTTTTTTCACACACTCATAAACTTGCATGTTTTCTCAATTTTAGATGAAAAATCATGTACATATGAACGGCTCCATTGACCATTACATGTTCAATTGCTATTCGTGAAAAACACAGCACGTGTACGCAAAAAAATGTCGTCTGAATGAGCGTTAAGTTTTATCAGCAGATGTTGAAAATCAGACAATATTGTTTTATTACTCAGAAGTCTTCTGCTTTTGTTTTCTACCATCTCCCTCCCCGATTGTGACTACATTTCTATTTGATGACATGAGCTAATGCGGCTCGTTGGCTTAGTTTTGTAGATCTGTGATGAGTCTTCTCTTTGGGTGATTTTTATTTTTTTTTACAAAGAGATGAAATGTTCATAGCGACAAAAAAAAAAAAGACTTCAAAGACCGGGAAATAATGAATATACAAAACCTCATAGAACAAAAAATAAAGATGAAGGCTCCATCATCAAAACAGAAATCATCTGACTTGCAACAAAAACATCCTTATTTAATAAATAGCCATTACCTAATATAATTATACATATATATTTTATGGGGAAATCTGCACTGAAAGAGATGGATCTCCTTAGTGTATGTTCAAATATTGAAAATCCAATGATTTCCCAAAAATCTGGCATTGAGGGTAAAACCTGTATTGCTTTCTTTTAGTTATAACATAAAATCCATAGTGATATACGCTCAAAACAATGATCATAGCCTTGCTCACATGTTTCTAGTGTCTGACACGCTCACAGGGGCGAATAGAGAAAATATGGTGGGCACACAATGGTAAGGTAATTACTATATATTGCATAAATACCATGGCACAAAAATAGTAGCACCACTCACCCTCAGAACTTCCAAACAGTAAAACAGCCCTGGCTCACA
>VIAB01011232.1:28021-49966 GCA_009801035.1 Oophaga pumilio
CACCTTATATTATTACATTTATATACTGTATACACCGTATATTACATTTATACATTGTATCATTGTATACACCTTGTATTAGTACATCTATATACTGTACACACCTTATATTATTACATGTATACACTGTACACACCTTATATTATTATATGTATATACTGTATACACCTTATATAGTTACATTTATATACTGTACACACCTTATATTATTACATTTATACTGTACACCTACTTTTCAGCTACGTGCAAATATGACATTTTCTTCAATCACAAATTTATATAACAATGATCAGGTAGATTGTTAAGTGAACAAGATGCTATAGTGATTCCAGTATATAGTGCCAAGTACTGCTCATATAAGAGGGTTGTGGCCCTCCGGAGGATTCTCCTGTTCTGTTCTTGAGCCAGCCCAATCCTGTGTATAACAATCGTGGTCGAAGGTGCAACTATGACTAAGCCGTGCTGGAGGGGGCCCACAGACCCCATTGCCTACTTCAGCTGGATATGAGTCTGAGGTCGCACATTCAGCAGAAGTGTATTGCAGCGCAGGGCTCCTCCAGCTCCCTGCATTGTAATACGTGTCTATGTCCGGCAGCTGACATCGGCATGCCAGACATCGGCGTCCCATGACAGTGACGTCATGCATCGCTATAGCAAGCACGCCGATGTCAGCCGCCGGCCTCTTATTGGCTTGTAACGTGCATTGCAGCCCAGGGAGCCAGAGAATACCTGCACTGAAATATACGTCAGTTGGACGCCCCATGACGAAGGAGCAAGGGAAGGTAAGAGGAATGTTTTTTTTTTAAATATAGAAAGGGGAGCATACAGTGGGTACAGAAAGTATTCAGACCCCTTTAAATTTTTCACTCTTTGTTTCATTGCAGCCATTTGGTAAATTCAAAAAAGTTCATTTTTTTCTCATTAATGTACACGCTGCACCCCATCTTTACTGCAAAAAACAGAAATGTGGAAATTTTTGCAAATTTATTAAAAAAAACAAACTGAAATATCACATGGTCATAAGTATTCAGACCCTTTGCTCAGTATTGAGTAGAAGCACCTTTTTAACTAGTACAGCCAAGAGTCTTCTTGGGAATGATGCAACAAGCTTTTCACACCTGGATTTGGGCATCCTCTGCCATTCTTCCTTGCAGATCCTCTCCAGTTCCATCAGGTTGGATGGTGAATGTTGGTGGACAGCCATTTTCAGGTCTCTCCAGAGATGCTCAATTGGGTTTAGGTCAGAGCTCTGACTGGGCCAGTCAAGAATGAGCACAGAGTTGTTCTGAAGCCACTCCTTTGTTATTTTAGCTGTGTGCTTAGGGTGATTGTCTTGTAATTGTAGAACATCTAATTCCATTCAGATGTTGTTCTTGGTTGAATTTGAACCCAGGGCTGAAAATTGACATTGCTAACCACCGAGCCAACATGCTGGTGGCCACTTCTAAAATGTCACATATTAGGGTATGTGGCTGATTCAGGATCCACATATGACATACACTTAATAATCCTGGATAAGAAGCTAAGACTCTTAACTGCCATCTGAAATGAAGATTTAGGTCTTTGTAGCCTCTCCGGCGAGCATTTCGTTGTGCTTTTATGGTGTGCTCTTGTACTATACCGTGCTATCAATCTCTTTTTTGAAGCTCAATCTTAAGGTTCATTCAGACGTCCGATTTTGCATACCAGTACTATCACTCTTAGCTGGGATAGTTTATGGGGCCATTCATGTGTGATTTTTTTCCTCGGATCAAGTGGTCCGCAGAAAATCGCAGAGACATGTCTGATTTTGATCCAATGGTCATATTAAAATCATCAAAATCGGCAATGCAAGTCAATGAATCTGTGAAAAATTTGGACCACACTTGGATGACATTTTCACAGACTCTCAAAAAAATTTTTTTAAAATTTCTCCATGTACGAGAAAATTGCATGATCCTCATACCACACTCTGATCAAGCTCTGATAAAACTCTGATTAGAATAATCGGTCCGTTTTTCTCATATGTGAAAATATCGGACATGTGAATGAGGCATCAGGCCGGGTTCAGATGGCTTGAAACTTAGGTCATTGCATACATGTGCAGCTCCGAATGCTCGTCCTTGTAACAGGAGATGCTTGTTATAAACACGGTCCCTGTATGCTACTTCCTCCTCTCCACAGCAGGGACGCTGAAATACCGACATGGCCGACCAGCCGCATCCTCTGCTCTAGCTCTCTACAGACCTCATGTGTCCCTGGACCTGCGCAAGCTGCACAGGTCTCCTGACAGCAAACTTAGGACATGCGCTCTTTCAGGTTCTTAAAAGGATAGTGCATGCACTCCTGATGTGTCCCCAGCCAATAGTTGGGAGGCAGTAAGTATTTAAGGCACCTTCCCCTGTAGGGAATTGCCTGAGCAACATTAGTGTTTAGTAAGTCTTCAAGCTGCCAAGTCCGTAGTCAGGTCCCTGTTCTTGAACCCATCCCATTTGTACCTGAAGTCTATCCCAGAACCTGTCCTGTCTGAATCTGCCATCCACTCCAGCCTGGACCCTGAGTCTGTCCGATGGTCCTAAATCAGCTCTATCTGAACCAGCTCCAATCTGTTCTGGTCATGATCCTGTTCCTGCTCTACAAGCTACTCCGAGTCCGTACCTTCATCCCTGTCCCCTTGGGGTCAGCTGCTGGGGCTCCGAGGTCTGTCCTGGAGTGGTACCTGGCGAATCAACCGTTGCTCAAGTCTAACCACAACATCAGGGGCTCTAATGAAGAACCAGGTAGTTGCTTAGTTATTCCCCACCAGGCTCTCCTTGATTCGCAGTGCAGTGGGTCCACACTCATCAGCAGGACAAACATGCACTAGTCTGGTCTGTAAATCAGACTACGGTATGCTGTAATGTTTTTTCCCGACCAACGATGTGTGTGAAAAATTATTGAAGTACACAGGCACACTGGTTATTATTGGATCAGAATTCTGTCTGTTGAGCAAATGGGTATCAGACAGACTGATATTATTGCTCCAATATTACTGTAAACGGTAAAAACGTAAGGTACTTAGCATTTTTTGATCAAAGAGCACTAAAGCCATTCAACTACATCAAGGTGACCTTTTAATATGCATGGTCCCTAGCCACTATACATCCTACCTCTTCATGTGCCAAACCAACCTCATGTGAATGGGGAGTGAAAAGTTAACCAGGTGTAGCTCGCAATAAAACCTTGCATGGGAAAGATGAGTGGATAAGGCTGCTGAGCACTAGACGGGGCCAACCCCCCTTATATATACTACACACAAAAAGAAAAAGTGCATGCATATCGTGTATGTATATGTTCGTATATTGGCCATGTAGTGTATTTGTGCATCTGTGCATTATTTTACTACTAATGTTATATGGGCTCTATTCTTTCATACATTTTTTCTTCTTTTTTTGCTTGAAATTATTGCTGTCTGAACAAACCCTTAATTAGTGCTGAAAGTACCAACACTTAGAAGTAAACAAACCAAATGAATGAATGAGGACTCTCTCAAGGACTGTCTTGTGACATACTCAGGCGATACGATAAGTGATGTGGATATTAATGAATTCAGATGACGAGTGCTTTTAATGAAAGTAGATGTTGATTTTCAACATTTACATATTTTTTTTATTTTTCAAGATAACTAAAGTTAGTTTTTTTGATCATTGTAAAATGATCCCCAGCTAGAGCTGTGCAAAAAGATTTGTAGTAGCCTGGCTGAGCTTCCTCGTTGTTAGTCCTGTGACTCCCCTCCACCCGCCGACATTCCTGGTGCCTCGTCTGATTAGAAGGCCATTGTCGCAGTGGGACGCGGCACACATCATATGGCACTGAGCCTACTTCTCAGAAGAGGTGCTATGGATGCTGGCACGTAAGAAGTGTTCCATGGATCTAGCGACCATGAACTGCCAAAGCGACTGCTGAATTATTGTCCTGCAAAGCTTTTTGCTGAACTCTTCTTCCAACACTGTTGTAAAATGCGTCAGGACATTGCGGCAGTTATACATAATTGTATACTAGGTGATGAGCCAAAGATTTCAGACATTTTGCTCTTAATTAGCTAGCAGAGGATGTATTGAAGGAAAGGTTATTTACTTTTTATTCTGTATAGTATATTGTGTGAAGAGATTGAATATGAAGCCAAGAGTCAAGAAAATGTCTCTAAGTTGCTTTTCTGCGGTAAAGAGAAACACTTATTTTTAGTTCTAGAAAACTTATGTTCGTAAGGTTAATTAACACAAATGGCAATCCATGTTTTGTCATCTGCAGGGTACAATTTGTAACACATCGTCAGTGCCTAACTACATCATTACTGCTGCAGAGGCTGTTGAGAAATAACCTAGCTGATCCAACGGGATTCCTTGGCCAAAATCTCATAACATGTTACTAAAAGTATAAAAAAAATTTCAATTAAAGGCACGACTCATGTGCAACTAAATGATTATATGAGTACATTTTAGTTGCCATATTGTAACAGTGATGGGAGCTGATGGATTGCTCCCTGACACTCAAGGGTTTAAAGTATTTGATACACATATATGTGATGAAGGTATGATACCCCCTGGGGCTACAGTTAGCTGGGACAGGGTTAACTGTAGTGGCCGGCCCAGTTTGGGAGGGGGAACTGAGAGTTGGTAGCAGGTTCAAGAAGTGAAAGAGCAGTTAGTGTGTGGGCAGCAGGGAGTAAAGTTGAAGACCTAGGAGGCTGCTAAGGACAGCGTGGGTCTAATACTTGGGGCAGTGGATTGCCATAAATATCCTTCCGTGTAACTCCATCTAAATGGCCTGGGGCAACCTCAAAATAGACGTTGGGGACGAGAGGCACAATCAGCTTGTGAAGCTACAGGGAAAGATGGACTCAGACTACATGGCATGGAATGTATTGCAATCCTGATATACTGATAGAGGTGAGGAAGATTCTCTAGGGCTAAAAATGCCAGTGAGAGGGACATGCCACCTATGCTGAGGACCAGGGCTGAAGTTGTATTCGGTACCTGTGGGAAAGATGACAACTAGGGATGAGCGAGTAGTGAAATACTCGGACTCGCTGTACTCGTTACGAGTAGCTCTTAATACTCGGGTATTCGTAACGAGTAGCGAGTCCAATGTAAGTCCATGGGAAATGCGAGTAATGGGCAGAGAATGTGTGTGGGTGGAGACTATGTGTGCGTGGAGAATGTGTGCTGGGGTCTGTGGGGCTGTGTGTGTGTGTGTGCAGGGCCTGTGCAGGGCTGTGCCGGCCTGTGCCAGGATCTGCAGGGCCTGTGTGGGGCTGTGCTGAGCTCTGCCTCTGCCAGTGCTCTGTGGGCTCTGCTGGACCTGTGTGAGGCTGTTCTGGGCTCAGCGGGCTGTGCCAGCCTCTGCCGGGGCTGTGCCGATGCTGTGCGGGGCTGTGCCGGCCTCTGCGGGGCTCTGCCAGGCTTGGGCTCTGCTGGCTGTGTGGGCATTATCCGATGGGACTACTTGTCCCATCCGGCCATGTCTGCTACAGTGACAGCATTAGCGGATGATGGGAAAGTAGTATTCCCATCATCCGGCTAATGTGGTGAATGTAAAAAAAAAAAAAGACATACAGAACATACAACATATAACATACAGTACATACACATAACATACAACACATAACATAGAGTACATACTCACCGCACACACCTAATTCCCCGAAGCCCTCGTCTCCTGCAAATAATATTAAAATAATAAAGCAACCTATACTTACCTTTCCGACGTAATCCATTAATGAGTGTCCCACGACGATCTCCTGTGGAGAGCTGCGACATCAGCTGATGCGACCGCTCTCCAGTGTCTCCAGCGATACAGTGACGGAGATAATCCTCCGCGCTGTATCACTCCGCCGGGAGGTCACAGGAGTTCAACTGTGACTTACGGCAGCAATACAGCATGAGAATTTTCTCACGCATCAGTGCTGCCGTAAAGTGAACTCCAATGAAACACTGCGGGAGGGTTATCTCCGGTCAGTGTGTCACTGGAGCCCCTGGAGAGCGGTTGCATTAGCTGATGTGGTAGCTCTCCACAGGAGATCGTCATGGGACACTCGTTTTTAAAGAGGGACTGTGTCGGAAAGGTAAGCATAGGTTAGTTTATTATTTCATTATTATTTAGATCTTCAGCTCTCATCTCACTGCACTGTGAGTGTGGGGAAGCTCTGTGTCTTTACACTTTTCCATTTACAGCTCTCACTCCCAGTGTCCTGTCAGTGTGTGGGATGAGAGCTGCAGATACAGAAGTATTGGTAATGAATGACACAACTTCTCTGCCCCACTTATAAACACAGTAGGTTCTGGCAGTGAGTTTAGTAGGGCTGTCTGTCATTACATATCTCACACAGAGAAAGCCTCCTTTTAGTTTCTCTGCATTATGCCTCATGCTTATGACTGGTCAATGTCATGCAGGGGAAAAAGTCAACTTCACCAAAGAAGAATCTCTTAATTCAACTCTGCAGCCACTATTCCATGATGTGGCCAGTTTAACATGCTACAACTGGTGAAAGTTTGGGGACGTAATTTTAATAAACATTACTCGGTACTTAGAGGCCCCATTAAGTATATTTAATTGTGGCCAATGAGTTTCAAGTTGCACCTCTGTATGTTCACACAATACTTCTTACAGTCATAAAAATTCAATTAAAATAACGTCAGAAATTCAAGGCCGATCCTCATATTTTATTTGCAATTTGTTTTAACACAGATCTGCATGCTGAGTGTAAAGTGAATCAGGTGAGATGGATCCTCATAAACCCCAGGTCTGGATGGGCATATGGACCCTGTGAATTGATGCAGCAAGCTGGAAGGCACATGGGCAGCAAGGACTTGGCACACTTAGGAATCTCAGGTGGAGCAGGACGGATGAAGTGGAATCCAGCAGGGATAGTAGTAAGTAAAGCACAGAAGGCGGAGCACACTAAACATAGATGTCTACAGACTCAGATAGGTGTGTGCCAATGGGCTTTCATTAGATCTAGGGAGAGGATGTCATTGATCCACGCCGGCAACTTGCTAAACCGATGTGGAGCACAGCAGAGGGCAACGGATGGAAGTGAAGGATGCAGATCCCGGGATACCCCTAACAGGTGTGTAACACTGAATAGCCCCATTTTCAGTGACCCTAATGTGTGTGTGGCCACTGATCCTGTTTCGTTCCTGAATCAACACCAAGAAATGACATGTCACGTTTTTTGTTTCAAATCCGCCCATGGTAAAATTGACCCTTTATGAACTGTGGTGCAGATTCTCGTAGATATCAACAGGAGGCAGAATACGCTCGCATTTCATCTGGACTGGAAAACAGAGTATGAATATTTTCCATGCCAAAATTCACATGAAAAATCTGTTGTGTGAACATGCCCTAATAGTTTGTCAAATTCTATTTCTTCTCCTGCTCCATTAACAGATTCTGAAGTCAAATGAGAAGCAGCCCGAAGCTGTGACATCAATGGATCATCTTTATTCGGTCAGCAGCTCCCTTAACAAATTAGTCTGGAATGCTTCTTGATAAATGTCATGTTCCACGCACCCCGGGATAGTCTCTGCCAATCATTCAGATACAATGAGCTCACTGCTCAATGATTAACACAACGCGGTCCTCCAATAGTAATTCACATCAATGTGCTGCTCTTATATGGACTTTATAGGACATTTTATGGCATAACATAAAGAAGGAAAACCATGTAATTGTATGCTATGCATAAGAACACTTTTAGTCTGGGAATCTGCGAGATAACTACATTACCTACTGGGAATAAGTGATACGATTCTATTAAATTCCATCTCGCAGCTCTGCAGGTTACCAAAGAGTAATGAACATATCAATTATATGACATTCTTATGCTCCTTGGTTTAAATGTCTTTATGATAAGAATTTAGCAAACGACATGCAGGGTCCGCATAGGAAAATCTATAACGCATTCTACGGTTTAATAAAAGTAAAGAGAACAAGGTTCCCCATGATATCTTCTCCAGCCGCTGTGAATGGAAGATTGACAGGTTCACCATAATTTTACGACAGTGCTCAAAATTCCACAACAGTGCAGGGGTAATGATCACAGAAATGTTACAATGGAGGGTTAAAGGGGTATTCCCATTTCCAATATCCTTTCCTAATATGTAGTAAGTGTAATAAAAATAATATTAGCAAATACCTCCAATAAGAAATGTAGTATAGTTCTTCTGATTCGCCATGTTGCTTACATCATGTGCAGGCATTGCAGAGCCTTAGGTATTCATGGTTATGACCACTAGCAACTAGTTAACTGTCACTATGTCAGTGGTCGTAACCATGGATACCTAAGGTCCTGCAATGACTGCACATGAGGTAAGAGACAGAGCGAATCAGAAAAACTATATTACATTTCTAATTTGTGGTATATGCTAATGTTATTATTATTACACTTACTACATATAGGGATAGGATCTTGGAGATGGGAATACCTTTTTAACCCTTTTCCGACATTGGGCGTAAATTTATTCCAATGTCGGACTCCCTCCCTTTGATGTGGGCTTCGGCGGTGAGTCTACATCTTTCCCAGCACGTCAGCTGTTTTGAACAGCTGACATGTGCCCGGAACAGCCGCGGGTCGAATCGCGATCCACCGGCGGCTATTAACCCGTTAAATGCCGCTGACAGAGGCATTTAACATGTGCTTCCAGCAATCGTGCCGGAAATCCGTCCATCTCCCATCACGTGATCGTGGGTCACCGATGGGTTGGCATGACAACCAGAGGACTCCTGGAGACCTCTATGGTTGTCAGTGCTTGCTATGAGCGCTGTCCGTTGGTCAGCGCTCATAGTGATTATGTAATGTTACAATTGTGGGATAATGCTCACAATTGCCACATTTCTGCTGTAGAATGGGGAAAATGATCACAGTAATGTTACAGTGGTGGGGAAAATGTCACATTCATTTTACAATGGTGGTGAATATGCTCATAGTAATGTTACAATGATGGGGAAAATGCTCATAGTAATGTTACAAGAGTGGTGAAAATGCTCACAGTAATGTTACAAGGGTGGGGAAAATGCTCATATTATGTTACAAGGGTTGGGAAAATGCTCATAGTAATGTTACAATGATGGGGAAAATGCTCATAGTCAGGGGCGGACATATCATTGGTGCAACCTGTGCAGCTGCACAAGGGCCCAAGAGGTGAGGGGGCCCATTTATACCTCCAAAGCAGGTGCAATTTTACATTTTTAGGAGATCTTGGCCTGCAAAGGCCCCATGTATTGTTCTTGAACAGGGGCCCTTTTCTGTCTGTGTCCGCCAGTGCTCATAGTAATGTTACAAGGGTGGGGAAAATGCTCATAGTAATGTTACAATGATGGGGAAAATGCTCACAGTAATGTTACAAGGGTGGGGAAAATGCTCATAGTAATGTTACAATGATGGGGAAAATGCTCATAGTAATGTTACAAGGGTGGGGAAATGCTCATAGTAATGTTACAAGGGTGGGGAAAATGCTCATAGTAATGTTACAAGGCTGGGGAAAATGCTCATAGTAATGTTGCAATAGTGGCTTTATGCTCAAAATTATGCTAATATACAATGATTCTGCTCACAGTAATTTTACAATGGTGGGATAATTCTCACAATTTCCACATGTCTTCTACAGTAGGAAGATAATGCTCACAGTAATGTTACAGTGATGGGGAAAATGATCACAGTAACGTTACAATAGTGAGATAATGCTTACAGTAATGTCATAATAGTTGGTTTATGCACACAATTCCGCTGAACAGTGATTCTGCTCACTTTTGTTACATATGTGGGATAATGTTCACCATAATATTACAATTGTGGAATAATACACCAATTTCCACAATTCTGCAGCAGTGCAGGGATAATGCTCACAGTAATGTTACAGTGGTGGTAAAAATACTCACATTAATTTAACAATAGTGGGATAATTCTCAAAATGCCCACATTTCTGCTACAGTATGGGGATAATGTTCACAGCAATGTTACAATACTGGAAAAGTGCTCACAGTAATATTACGATAGTGGGTTAATACTCGAAATGAGATTAACGAGGAAGAATAATGAGCACAGTGATGTCACAGTACAGGTGTAATCTAATCACTGAGGTTACAGCATAAGCGTATTTCACGTACAGAGATAATATAGGGATAATGTACACAAAGTTCTCCCCGTACATTGTGACATCAGAATATAAGAAAAGAAAACGTATTTAAAGATTTTATAATGATGCGACAATGGTAATAGAGGGCACAAAATATATGGAACATGGCAGAGAAATTGTGCTCCGGATTACAATTCTAAAAGAGCCAGGACAGACGCTAAACGCCAATTCCCCTATGAATTAGCCACTCAAAGACTGATGTAATTATTACAGAATAATGTAATATTGAAGAATCCAGACTGGCTGTCTCTAGGCCTGTTCCTGCTTACTTTATTCACTCAAGTATTACATTAGCTGTTCCTAGCTCCTGACAACGGCACTGAAGTTTAGATTTCTTATATTCCTGTGTAATATTCCATCCTCATTATATAGATATTGTCCATTTTTGCTATGTAACGATGTCCAATGGGAGGAGTTTATAGGGGCAGAAAAGAGGCATCTGCTCCAGACAGACAGACAGTTAAGGTCCCCATTCACATTAGATAAAAGTCAATATCGGAGAGATCGGTTGACCATCTAATGTGTATGGAGACCTCCTGACTTCCCCCTTATACATTATGTTTAGGGAGATAAGGATCGGGCATTTGGAATTGTCCAATTTTTTTCTTCTGCTGGAAGATGATTCTTTGGCTTACTCCACTCTCTCCATAGAGAAATCAGGTACAGAAATTCTGTGCATGGGTGAATAACGAGAGATAACTATCGTTTGGTCAAAAGTTGTCCAATATGTCTTAACTCCTACAGATGAAATGCCTAGATTGCTGACATAGGTTTAGAGAACATTGGGGCACTGAAATAAGGCGGCACAAAAAGTCACGGTACATTGCTTTTTCTAGAAAACTCATTATTATGAGGCATCTATGGCTGGAACACAGAAAAATATGGACAATTATACGGTATCTCGGACTGGTACACTAACACTGCACATAGCTTCCGGCTTTGAAGACCATCTGCATTGGTTCTGTGTAGACCTATTGGTTGGACCAATTCATTAGTTGTTGATCAATCACTTTGCTCTCAGGCTAAATGTAAAGTAGCTCAAATATCAAAACTGTCCGATCACTGTCTGAGTTAGGAGACAAAGTCTATAGTTTTAATTACAGTATGTCCTCAAGGAAATACTGAGCTTCTCTAGCCTTTATCTTGGCTTTTATTAATACCTGATTTGAGAGATGTCTAGAACGGTAAACTGTAAAGTTTCTACATAAATATTATGGTCACATATACAGTAAGTCTAAGTCTTCTATTGAACGTAATTTTCACTTTTTCATTATTACAGAAATTAATACTAGAAATAATGATACTAATAACTAAGCCAAGATCGAATAATGTCAAGTTAGAATAATTCCTGAAGTTCAAGTCATCAAACTTGTGAATGGTTCATAGATTACAGATTGTGCCATAAAGCCGTGCTCATGAACGTGTATGGAAGAACAAGTCTAAACTGAGCAGTTAAAATATCCAAACCCCATCCTGTGGCGAGTTCTTATCTGGAGTGTAAATGAGGCACCTTCTATGTCAATATGAGACTCTAAAAATTGTTTCAATTTCCAAGGTACTCAAGGCAAAACTTGAAGCCTTTGAGCTCCAATGCAAACTCTATAGCGGTGACATTGCTGGAACGGTCACATAGATGAGTACATGCTGATTTTATTTTATGTGGTGGTATATATTAGAGGAAAAGGGGTTGTCCAAATAGTGGACAACCCCTTTAAGTTTCTTGTCTAATACTAGGATGACAGATTTGTCCATGAACAATCATTCCTTTAAGAATTTTATCTTTCTTGTTCAATTCCTTCACCTGGTGTCATTTAAGATATATGGCAATGTTGAACATCTATAATTATCAATATGGACTAATATGTCGATGGCCATGATGATTGTTCACCAGACGATTGTTCAACCAACAGTTTAACTTCAACATGTTCAACCTGCTGTACTTCCACCTAGTGTGTGTAGCCACCTGCCGAACAACCTCTACCTTATACTTCTTCTGGGCTTGGAACACAGGGACAATAAGACTCATAATTGCCTCCTTTCACAGCTTGTCAACACATAGAAATACCATGACAGCAGCTATGTGGTTTGTGAAATATCTGTTTTATCATGTCTTATACCAAAATAATAATAGAGGCATAAAGATAAAATTACTTGCTTATGGGTGTGGTTGGTAAATGGGGCAAAAACTAAACCGTACCAATACTAAGGGTTTTTAGATTTTACCAAATGGCGTACATACCTTAGAGGTTTCCCATGTACGGTACTTGTTTGGGAGTCCCTGAGAGAAGACCTAGCCAAGGTTAGTCCCATCCATTTTTGCTATTAGATTATGAGAACCCATTATGGTTTATTTTCTGATACATGGGGAGGCTAAAGAGAAGACCTTGCTCAAGTTGGTCCCAACATTTTTTACTATTAGATGATGAGAACCCATTAAAGTTTCTCTTCTGCCACAATAGGAATGAAAGAGCAGACCTAGGCAAAGTTGATCCCATCATTTTTTGCTATTAGATGACGAGAACCCATTAAGGTTTATTTTCTGCTACATGAGAAACTAGGAAGAAGACCTAGCTAAGGTTGGTCCCATCCTTTTTTTCTGTTAGATGATGAGAACCCTTTAAGGTTTCTTGTCTGCCAGAAGAGGGACAAGAAAAAAGATCTATCCAAGGTTGGTCCTACTATTTTTGCTATTAGATCACAAAAACTCGGTAAGGTTTCTTGTCTGGCGCAAGGGAAACTAGCGAAAAGATCTGGCCAAAGTTGGCCCCATCCTTTTTGCTATTGGATGGCGAGAACCCTTAAATGCTTCTCTTCTGCCACAAGGGCGACTAGAGAGATTTAACCAAAGTTGGTTCCATCCTTTTTGGTAATTGGATGACACAAAACCATTAAAGTCTCTGTTCTGACACAATGGTGAGGGTATCTGGCTTAATTATCATGAAACATACACCAAGCCAATCTGTGGCAGTCATTATTACCCAGCATCGTTAGAATTGGCCCAATCCCTGCAATGGGCCCCTCTTTCCTTTTCTGTAGAACCTCCAATATAATTTATCTTCTTCAACCAACATTACTATTTTAGTTCCCACGTACCCACAATCCATTTCACCCCAGAGGATCCTCATACTAAATGTCTTGGTTGCATGGCTGGTGCGATGTGCCTTACAGCCTTCTCCTAAACCATTTCTTTCCTTGTGATTGCACAGAAGCCAAGTTCAATGTATAAGATGTGACATGGTCTGTAACTATAAATGTATTTTAGCAATTAGCGCAAAGCTAAAATGACTCAGTGTTCCGTTTTTTTCTCTGTCTCCCAGGTTCCCCCCTCCTCCTCATCTTTTGAAAGGACTGTCTGCACCATGAAAAATCTTAATTCTGCTATTTTCCTCCCATAATAGGTTTTCACAGCTAATAATTTCAGAGAATGCATTGTCTCTCCACTTGTAGCTGCTTTTCATGTGATATTACGAGGTTTAGAAAGGACTTCATCGTGGTCTGATCTGGCAGCTTCTCTTTATACAGAACATTTCATGTAGCACTACGTTCTCTATTCTTCTCGGGTCCATTGTTTTCTACTATTCAGCTCTAAATCTCTATTTTTCCCATTTCTATCTTTACCCATTTGAATGTTTCCTTTTTTCTCCCGCTCACACCCCTTTCACTCTTTTTCTTTATCTCACACCATGGTTTGCTTTTTTAGAACGTGCAAGTTCTTTCTTTCGTTTGCACCCACGCTTTGTCACTTCTCACCGCCATGCATATGTAAGTATAGACGCATTCTTAATTTGCCTGTTACTTATTACTAACTCTGCTCTTGCCTAGTCACATATAACTGCCTTTTAATATTATTATTATTATTACAAGTACCGTATTTTCCTATCACTATAGGAACCCATGATGTTATTTTATCTACTATGCTACACATTCAAGTTTGTACGTGGCAGAACAACTGATCATAAAGACCGTATCCAAGAGCTCAAAACCTAATAGGGTCCATGACATTGCCTTCTGCCTCACATGGAATAGATCCCTTTATTCCCTTTATCTGCTAGGAAATCAACTTGAGTATCTCCCCTTAAAGTCTATGTTTTCTTTTAAACAGATTATTTTTTAATTATTCGCTTGCTTCCTTAATGCAAAGTTTAGGAACTTTCCAAATACTCATTAAAAATTCTCTCTATCCTTCTTTTCTCTCGTCAGAGTGTCCCTTCCAGTAATATAGGCTGGATGCGAGCTTTGTCTGTTTCCAGCTTTGTCTGTGCTCACTTGCTTTCATGTATCAGCACAGCCCCTGCACTTATTTCCTCTCCATACGCTTTAAGTCTTGTCCATAATCTGTTTTCACTGTCAGTTTTGTATTTTTTCCCAGTCTGCTCTGCTACATATATAGACTATAGAATAAAGCAAATGGTAGACAGTAACATTATATATGCACGCAGAATCAGTGAAACACAATTACTTTAGATAATATTTGCTGTCAAATAATGGACAATAATGTGGATCGGTATCTAATAAATAGCTGAAATCAGGGGGAATGTGAAGACCACAAATACGACCAAAGATCAATAGAGTCTAAAACAAATTCTTTTATTAAGTATTTTGGACAAACAAAGGGGTTCGTGAAAAACGCGTGCAAAACAGGCACAAAGTGCAACAGCGCAAAAACAAAAGATGCCTTGACCAAGGCCAACCACAGTTAATATTTAAATATGCATAAGTTGCTAAACTGCATTATATACAAAAGGTCTCCACAATGATTGTAATAAGAATATATATGAAAAAATACCTCTTTGGTCAAGGTGACTTTTTTTTTGCAGTGTTGCACTTTGTGCCTGTTTTGCACACGTTCTTCACGAACACCGTTGTTTGTCCAAAATGCTTAGTATAAGAATTTGGTTTAAACTCTATAGATCTTTGGTCGTATTTGTAGTTTCCATATTCCCCCTGCTTTCAGCTACATATATAGATTATAGATTCTAAGTTGGTTGTGTATATCTAGCAGAGCGGTCCGGAAAAAAAGATACAAATCCGTTAGGGAAAACAGGCTGTGGAAGTGAAGGGTCTGTGCTTATACATGAAAATAAGTGAACATAGTGCAAGCAAGTTGAAACAGACAAAGCTTGCATCCAGCCTATATTACTGGAAGGGACGCTCGGGAGAGAAACATCTGAATTTTGTATCAGGCTGCAAACTTTTTATTAGGTAGTCTAAAAATAAATGGATGACTGAAGATTGCAGACTGAAACCTTTAATTTTGCAATTTTATTAACTAAAGGTAACCACTAACATAAGTAAAATTCATTTTTCCATGGCAAAGGTGTCCATAGCCTTTAAGTGCAGTTCAAGAATGGTGATGACAATTGGCAATTGCCACCAAATCCAATGACTGAAAGATTTTTTTGCTCATGCAGTGCATAATCCATATCCATGAATTTACATTTTCATTCTCTGGACCAGTTGGAATATTAGAGGCCAGTAACTGATGCCATATCATACCTTTATGCCATTGCTTACTAAGATGGGAACAGGCTTGGACTGGCCCACAGCAGAACAGGAGAATCCTCCGGTGGGCCACACCCTTCTTATATGAGCAGTACTTGGCACTATATACTGAAATCACTAAGTACAGACATAGGCAGCATCTTATGTAACAATCTACCCAGTTCCTTGTTATATATATTTGTGATTAAGGATAATGTCACATTTCCATGTAGCTGAAAAGTGGGGCCCTGGAGGTGGCTCTTGGCTCCCAAGTCCGACACTGGAAGGGAATACCCCTTTACCTATCAGCACAGTATAGTAGGCAGTACCATACATTGGCCAAATACCGTTTCCATATACTTTGCTACATATCACCATATACTGCCAAAATAATATGCTGTACAGTGCCTATGTTTCAATGACAGTCATTCTTAAGTATGCATCGATATATGATGCTCAAAGGGAATCTGTCAGTAAGTTTTTACTATTTAATCTGAGTGCAGCATAATGTAGGGGTTGAGAGCCTGATTCCAGGGATGTGTCAGTTTCTCAGCAGCTTGCTGTAGTTTCAATACAATCAGTGTTATATCAACAGGAGATTATCACTACAGGACTAGTTGTCTTGTGCCAGGTAGTCCTGCTAATCTATGTAACCCACCCCCAGCACCGATTGGCACCTTGCTTTCAATCAGGGGTGTGGGTGGGTTTACACACAACTCAGTATTCTGAGCACTGCTAGATCTACAGCAGAGAAAACAGGGATTATAGAAAAATGGCACCAAGCAGTTGAATAAGTGATACATCGCATGAATCAGGGTCTCTTCCCCTATATAATTCCGTTTTCAGATTACAAGTCAAAAATCTACTTTAATAGGAGCAGCAGGCAGCATGAATTAGCCTGGCTGAATGATTGCAGCCAGCTATGTTTTTTACTGAAACACCATAGGCAGAGTCTAGTCCAGAGCCGCCCCCGTCCAGATTTTCGCCGCACAGCTCTAGTTGACTGACAAGTCTCTCCCAATGTACATTCATGGAAAAGACCTATCAATTAACAGATAGAAGTCGGCCTTGAGTGGCGCTGGACTGGTCTAGCCACTGCCAGTGGTCCCTGACCAGACCTTTAAATTATGCTTTCTCTGGAATGGCGCAGTGTGCAGCACACCGTGACGGCACGGCCAATGCGCAATTGTGAAGCCAAGCTGCCCGTGGTTTGGACAGCACAGATTGAATGATAGTTGCCCTTTAAATAATAGCAACATTGACCAAATAAAATAATCTATAAAATGGGCGATACTACATCGTATTAGTAATCCAGCAGGAACAGGTGGTGTACTCTGTCTCACTGCACCGGTTGCGCACCCCTAAGGCCAGCAATGAATTTGCACGTAGACACTTTACTTAACAAGATACAGGATACTGACTTGAGACTGAAAAGATAAGTAATCATTCTGTCATTCTGTCTATTTAAATCTGCACTAGAGCCAGATTTGAAGTATAAGCCTCTTTATGTATGTGGGAATCCCACCAGCAATAAGCGAGTCCGGCCGCTAGCCAGCAGATGGTTGGTTACCTCCAGTGTAAGTACAGCTTCTAAGGCAGAAAATGAAGCACGTCCATGACTAATTAGCATGACATAACTCTGGAATGATAATACCTAGTGTGCATTTTCCATTTTATTCCATAGTTTTCCATTCATATTGTTCCTCGGTGACTCGTTCGCTCAAATGGACGATTGTGTTACCAAAAAAGCATCGCATTTCTCAACAGTTAACCCATTATCGCTCCCTCCCAAAATATTCTGCCTGCTTAACAATTTACCGTTAATAACATGTTTTTTATGCATTTTGCTTAATTACTATGATGAGGAAGAGAGGAAGGTATAAATTACCATAAAATATTCCATGCATCAGTCATTTAGTGGCAATTAGGCTGCTCCTAGGATAGTGGAACACAGAGAGGATAATTGCACGTAACAAAGGTTATAAACACCCCGCTGTATATGAATTGCACTTGACGAAAGAAAGGAAGTGTTTAAGTCTGCTCGCTGCCTATTAGATTTAATAGTTTTGACATATTTAGCTTACATAGTTATATAGACATTAAGAAATAGACAATAAGGTTGCAAAAAGACAAAGTCCATGTTGTCTCCAAGAATTGACAAATGCCATTATATAAGGTACGCAAACCCTCTTCCTAACATTGTGTGGAGTTTGGAATAAAACCTTGGATCAATTACCCATCTCAAGCAATATTGTAAGGCTTAATCAGCATCATCAGGGATTTTTTTCTACCGAAAATGCAAGGATATGGCATCAGCTAATTATTCCTAGTGGTCCGATTTCTGGGAATCTCTTTGATTCTGGGAATCTCTTTGATCCTGGGAATCTCCTTTATCCTGAAGCTCTGCTTCAGTGATCAATCCCCTTCAGAGTTTTTCCATGCACATTAGGGCCCCAGAAGAAGCCAAAATTGTGTGTGAAACCCTGGATCAGGCTTATCAGTCTGCGTTGCCCTGGTTTTGATGAGTGGGACATGCATTACCTTTTTTTTCAATGTGAATATATTGCGTTGTAGCACAGTGGATTTCTTTTAACTTTTTGTTTGTTGCTGGGATGAAGGACTTATCCTTTTAATTTAAACTAATATTGCTCTGCTGAACTATGGTTTCCATATCGTGTTACGTTGGTGGTCACAGCCACCCGGATATGCAGGGAGATGTAGACACAAAATCACTTAGATGGAGCTGCAGTGGATGACTAGGAACATCCCAGGGACAAGTAGATGTCAAACCCTCGTCGATGGTTAAACTATGCCATATTCTCGTGATATACCATCATCTCACACATGGTCAGTAGACAAGAGTAGTACTATATCTCGTTAAAAAAGCAGACTCTTTCCAATCTCCGTTAAACTCAACGATATGTAGCCCTAGCCTTAAATGCCATTAGAAGCCAAAACTAAGGCTACATGCTATCCCGGATCCGTGCTTTGTTTCCTCACCCTGTCCGCTAGACTTTCTTGTGCTTCATGTCGAACTTTAGCAAATAGCCCAGCGTGCTTCCATGTATTGTATTTTCTAGGCCTATATATGGCCTCTCAAGACTCATACCTGGGTCTAGCTAGTAAGACTTGCTAGTAACTCTTTTAGTTGTCTGTGCACAATACCTTTCAGTGGTTTTCTGGACTTCACCTGTTTGTCTGGGACTTCCAGTAAACCTGCTACGTTTCAGTAGTTTCCAGTACTTCACCTGTTTGTCTGCGACTTCCAGTAAACCTGCTACCTGTTACTTGTCAGTAGTTTCCAGTACTTCACCTGTTTGTCTGTGGCTTCCAGTAACCCTGCTTCATGTCCACCTGTGGCTTCCAGTACTGCTCCTGTCCCCTTCCGGTTTTCAGGACTAAAGTAAAACTTTCAGTTTGCCTTTGCTACATGTTTGCCTGTGGCCCATGTGCCTAATAGGATTTTGGGTTTATAGGATCCAATGAGCCTGTACTATCTAATGCTACAAAAGTTTTCAGTATCCTGAAATTGCTCTTAAGTTCTGACCGCTAGATAACTTCTTTTCTGAGCAACTTGCTGTCCACTGCCTGCTGTCAGGATTGATCCAACTATAGTCACAGATAAGCAGGACAGATTACAGGAAGAGTGATGCTGCTACTGGCTCTTACTTAGACACAGTGTTCTCATTCCTCATCTATCTGTGATTTTTTTTATTCGTCATTCTCTAGCTATGGTCAATTACCTGCTCATTTTTCATAGTGGATTAACTGTGGAATTCTAATCTCCTCTCCTCCCCACGGGATTCTTTCCAATGTCTGCTTTCCTCCTCTGTAACCTAGCTTTCCTTTTCCACTGTTTTCCAGTCTATCATGGGCGGACATATCATGGGTGCAACTACAGGGTCCCAAGAGGTCAGGGGGTCCATTTCTACCTCTAAACCAGGTGAAATAGTGCATTATGAGAAGCTATTGGACGGCAAAGGGTCCATATACTGTTCTTGCACAGGGGCCCTTTTCTGTGTGGGTCCACCAGTGCTCCCCATTCTCAGCTGGTGAGGCAAAATAACAACTAAAAGGATCAAAAACTAGAATAGCACATGTGTTACACAGGATGGTGCATATATTTTCATTTTCTTCCAAATGACAGCTATACTTTAGGGGCATAAAAAAAGGTATAAATAAAATTAAAAGAGAATACTAAAGCCCCACATCAAATACTCCTAGATTACTTAATTACTGTTAATTAGCAAAATAAATCCGTCTCATTACCCTTTGCTTAATGGAATGATTGCTCATTTCACGAATCGTTATGGGGAGCAGCTGTACCCGTCAGTAGCCACCATTCATAGGATGTAAGAAATAGAGACCAAATTCTAAGTAATGACTGCAATAAACGCCACATCTGGGTTTAAACAACATAAAAGTTTAGAAATAAAAGGGTCATAATGGTTATTATGTCCTCGGCAATATTGCTTTTTAAATCCATAGCTCTGTAGAATAAAATCACAGACAGAAAAGCCGAAAGTGTATTTCAATTGCTGCATGACCTGGAAATGTGAAGACTATTGTTACCCTTTGATCCCAAGCTTTGCTAACATAATAAAAGCTCTGTAGCTGCAGTGGGGTCCAGTACGGGAATGGGATAAAAATGGTATTCTGCGCACACAATACACTCTTTATGGCAGCAATGAGCAGGTAGCTTTCACCGCAATGGGAAAAACACTATTCATGCCAGCTCACTTTAGTGCTTTGGTAGCTGCATGGAGGGAAGGTTATATATAGTGCTCTCTTAAATTACCAAAAGTAAATCCTTCTTTATAGGAGTCAGTTCAACTGAAGGGCCAACGCCACAGGTAGATAGGCAGCTTGTTTTGCCTACTGTACCCTTTACCCATACAAAAAGCATAAGTGATTGCTTGGTTGGGAAAGGTAACCTGTACTTAAAAAATGTCAGTCCTATTGCAGCTCACACAGCTTATATAGAAGCCTTCCTCTTCCAATCAAAGTTTTATCCTCTTAATATATTGCAGTCATCATATTATACAGCACTGTGTACTTGCAATTGCTCATTTTGTCCTTCTACCCAGATTATTCTTCTATTTTAGAGGATGTCTCTTTTCCCTGCATGAGTGATTCCTCTCTTCAACTACTGACCCAGCTGCTCCACTCCTCTCCCCGCCAGGCACTTTGTAATTGTAGTTCTAATGATCACTCATACAGAGAAAAGAGACTTCCTGTTTCTAAACAGAGCTTAGAAGGATTCAGTTAGGCTCTTTTTAATCACATGATGTCATAGACCTAATGGAAAAGAGAAGAATTAAGTGGTTAGAAGGGCAACATGAACTTTTATAAGTACACAGCGCTGTATAATATGATGACTGCAATATATTAATCGGATAAAAAACTTTGATGAGAGTGCTTCCTTTAAAGGGTTAATTACGGCACATAAATGGAGTCCCACAACTAATGACATGCTTGGAGGGGGCTGGATGTTTCTGTTCATTAACTAATAGTGATGAGCTAATGTGCTCGGATAATGTCTTATCCGAGCACTTTGGGAGTGCTGGTATATTATATTCGAGTCCCTGTGGCTGCATGGTTTGCGGCTGTTAGACAGGCACAACACAAGCGGGGATTGCCTGTTTGTTAGGGAGTCCCCACATGTGTTGAGACTGTCTAACAGCCGCAAATCAGGGAGCCACGGAGACTCGAACATAATATACGAGCACACCCAAGATACTCAGATAACACGAGAGCATGCTCAGATAAGACGATATCTTAGCACGTTCGCTCATCACTATTAGCTAAGCTTTAAATGGAGCCAGCCTCCTTCAATCAAATCACTAGTCAGGCACCAACATGGAGGACGGGAGTCTTTCTGTGATGGAATGGATCCAAAAGTGGAACAGACCAGCGCCAAAATCGGGACATCAGGACAGCTATCATAAAGAAGCATAATCAAACCAAACAGGTAAAAAAAGCGGTGATTCCCTGGCGCTACCACAAAGTGAAGATGGTAGTATATATTCTCTGAATATTCCTTTATACAATACATTTCGAAGTCAGGTTGACTCCTTTATCAGGTATGAAGACAAGGTTGTATGTTCTCTGGATCTTTATTCAGATTCGGATGTACATGATGAAGGAGTCAAACCGATTTCGAAATGTGTAGTATGAATAAAGATCCAGAGTACACATACCCTGTGGCAGCGCCAGGGAATCACAGCTCTTTTCCCTGTTTGGTTTGAATGCCTTTCTTCCCATCGGTGTGTATGTGTAGCCCAGCTGCGCTTGGAATCACATTTCCCAG
>VIAB01011233.1:14609-27132 GCA_009801035.1 Oophaga pumilio
GTGAAAACACTGAAAAACATTAAAAACATTAAATCTAGATTTTAATACTCAAAAATGATATAATTACAAAAATGAAGGTTCTTTTTGCATACATTGGCCAATTCATGTATGCCCAACAACCACAACAAGGTGACTTCCCTCTAATGGGTCCCTGTTCTACTGTACATGCCACTTTCGGGCTATTAACCTACACAGGTCAGACTGGGGTGCCAAGGGCCCACCAGTAACATTGACTTTGGGAGGCCCACTTTTCACCTGCATACAAATATTACACTACCCTTGTTCACAAATTTACCTATATCTCTATATAATAATAAACTGGATAGTTTGGTTAATGAATGATGAGATGCTGCTTTTCTGTACAGAGTGAATCAAGTGAATTATGCCAAGTACTGCCCATATAGTGGGGTTGGGGGCCCAGATCTGCACAGTTTAACCTACAGTTAAATGAACAAACATGTCTCTCCTGGGTTTTTGAGCCTACAATTTATGGGCAGGTAGAACTGATTACGGCTACCTGCAGGTCAATGGGAGGAGTTCAGAATCAGGCTGGAGGCAGCCAACATCCAATAGTTAAATATACAGAAAAAAACAGAGCAGCACCTCCTAAGTGTGAACATGTGCAAGCTGTGAAGACTGCATTGTATAGAAAAAGAAGGTTCAGCAACACTATGTATAGTTATTATTGGGAAAAATGCAAAAATTTGGAGGTTTGCAGTTAAATGAACAAACATGTCTCTCCTGGGCCCATAAATTTAGACTCAAAAACCTAGGAAAGACATGTTTGTTCATTTAACTGCAAACCTCCAAATTTTTGCATTTTTCCCATGGGGCTGCATCATGGTTGATGCAGGAAGGAGGTCTCAAGGGCCAGACAATTATGAAACTAGACTACTGTCACGGTAGTTCCAGTGCGCAATGTGCAGGCATAGACATAGTGTCTCCAAAAATTAGCCCAAGGGGCTGTATCATGGTTGACGCAAGAATCATTATTGCCTCCGATGGGAAATATTAATGAATGGAATATTGTTTCTAGCTTGTTTACCAAGAGGCACATGTGGCAAAAGCAGGATACACATGTAAGAAGGAGAAAAGGGGTTTGTTTGGGAAGGGATGGACGTGATCACCAGTAGCATAAAAGAACGTTTTGGGTGACTTTAGGTTGGGATGATGTCATCTGGAGGGCTTAAAAACTGTGGCGAAATCCAGTCCTTGTTAAATTTTATCAGAATCAGCCTGTCTGCATTCTCTGTAGTCAGTCGTGTTGGTGTATCTGTGATGATCGCCCCAGCGGCAGTGAAAACACGCTCTGACATCACACTAGCAGCAGGGCAGGCCAGCACCTCCAAGGCATATAGGAGAGGTCTGGCCAACTGTGCAGCTTGGATACCCAGTAATTAAATGGAACAGAAGCATCAGGAAGGATGCAGATATGGTCACTTAGATACTCGTTGATCATGTTGTTCAACTTCTGCCTCCTTGACATTTTTACCAGACCAGCTAGCCCTTGCTGATGAGCCGGTTAATTGAAGATGGCCCAGTTTGTGGAATTTTCCCCCCACCTCTTTTGGACCTGCTGGGCGTGTCTCTCGTCATTAATGTATGCTGTTGCAAAGAGCTAATACCTCTGCTAACCAGCGGTGTCTCAGTCTGATATCATCAAATGATCGACAACGGCCCTCTTGATGGATTCAATTGTGAAACCCCTTGGTGACTGCAACAGTAGCAAAGGAAATTTATCCTTGTACCGTGGGTCGAGAAAGGTGGCTAACCAGTATAGGTTGCTGTTGAAAATGTGGATCACGCGAGGGTCTTGGGGGACAGACAGAACGGGTTCGAGTAGCAGTGGGGAGAGCCAATGATCGGTCTGTTGTTTTATTTCTTGCCACAGCTCTGCTGCAGTGTGTGGTGTTTGACCTAAACAGATCAGCTGCTTTGCCGATGCGCTGCTGCACAGCTCCCAACTTGGGAGTGATGTGGAGGGTAAATCAGCATAGGATGAGGAGGTGGAGGAGGAGGAGGAAGAGAGGAGACAGGACGTATATGATGAGGCAGAAACCATGATTGAGGTTGGGCCCGCTATTTGTGGCGTAGGTAGGATATGTGATGTTTCAGTTTGCGACGTTGTCCCACCCTGCACAAGGTTCAGCCAGTGTGCCGTGACAGAAATGTATTGTCCCTGTCCACAACTACTTGTCCACGTGTCTGTTAGGTGGACCTTCCCGGTTACGGCGTTGGTGAGAGCACGCTTTAGATTGTTTAACATGTGCTGGTGTAACGCGGGGATGGCACACCGGGAAAAATAGTGCCGAATTGGAACAGAGTATTGTGGGGCAGCCACAACCAAGAGATCATAGAAAGACTGTGTCCCTACAAGCCTAAATGGCAACATCTCCATGGCTAGCAACTTGGTAATGTGTGCATTGTATTTGTGCTTATGGGCGCGTGGGTTGGTATTTACGCTTCCTTTCATAGATCTGGTGCACAGACAACTGGACACTTTACTGGGACAAACAAGTGAATGGGATTGTTGTGTCCTGTGTGGGAAGGACGGATCACAGGCGACATGGCAGTGGTTTGACCTGCAGACACTGATTTGGTACCCTTTTGTTCCGCCCACCGACGAGGGTGCTTGGCTGCCATGTGTTTCCGCATACTGGTGGTACTCTGGTTGCCTTTGCCCTGGCCTCTGCTCAGCTTCGTATGGCAGATGCTACAGATGACAATGTTTGGTTCAGAAGGACTATCCGAAAAAAAATTCCAGACAGGATGAACGCCTTCTTGCCTTGACTTGGGGCACAGAGAGATTGTTCTTGGCAACAGTTGACACACTTCACACTCTGCTCAAATTATTATCCCTTGGTGCCTTTGTTGGTGCTACGTATCCACCTTCTTCCTCTGTGCTGGCTATGCGTACCAACGGTCCAGGTCGAATCAGTGGACTCATCATCGACCACCTCGTCATCCATGTCATCCTCCTTCCGTGTTGATATTGTTGGCTGGCCAGATGGCAACTGTGTCTCATTATCATCAGCCTCCCCCTCTTGAGCTGGTAAATCACGTGGCTGAAAGTGGCTTTCTTCTGGCTGTGGGTTTTCAAATATTTGGTCATGAACAGACTATACCTCCTCACGTTCCTCTTCAATGTTGCGAGAGGCCAGAGGCAACCAAAAGATCATATGTACTAAACAGATCATCGGAGTGGCCAAGCATGGGGTCAAATGTTTCTTGTGACTGCTTGGGGGGAGATGGAAGAAGGAAGAGGTTGAGGATTAGATGACCCAGCGTTCTGTGTATCGACAGTAGATTGTGTGGTCGTGGAAGATTGGGTGCTACTAGAAAATTATCTGCCATCCAAGACCGTATCTGCTCTTGCTCTTCTGGCTTCCAGACACGTTTACATTCCAGACCAGGACTCAGTGCCTTGTCGGGCACCACTGACAACACCACGTCCATGTCCATGTCCCTGTCCCTTCACAACAGGCTTTTTGGGAATTTGGGCTTTTTGTGACATAGTTGAAGATGTTCAGATGCAGATATTGGGGAACAAGTAGCAGTTTGTGCTTTGTGGATGGTAGCACTACAGCCTAGTACTGCTTTGTGTTTTCCAAACAGGACCGCAATGTAAAAAAAATTGGCCTGAGACAAATATTTTGCTCGCCAGTCACCACAGAAGACAGCAGTGCTGCGTGCATCTCAGTTGTGCAGTACCGTACGTGTTATTCGGAGTGCAAACAGCACCGCAAGGGAAAAAAAAATGGCATGCAGGGGTAAACAATAGCTAGGAAAACTGTCACTACACCCTGACCTTAAACAGTACTTTCAGCAAGAGCTGAGATATTTGAGGTACTATGTATGTACTGTAACTCTCCTGCCTGTCTCCCTGCACTACAGTCACCTCCTACTAGAATACTCCAGGTAGCTCTCACAAGAGCTTTTGTGTTTTTTTTTTTAGATGATTTATGGACGATTTGCAAAAGCACAACTCTTCCTAGCAGCTGCTCACACTCTCCCTATGCTAGCACTAGGTATGTTCTGGATGCAATGTGCAGAAAATGGCGGCGGCAGGGCTTATATAGATCCTATGAGTCATAGGCTATGACTGATCTATGACGCTGCGCGGCCAGCCATTCATAGCAATGCCACAACCAAGAAGGCTGCTGCATTACTGTGATTGGCTAATGCTGGGCGGGAGATCCGAATATTGCGAGGCGAGTAGTGAAATACATGCTATTATTCGAGTACCGCGAGTACAGCATTACTCTCCGAGTAACGAATACTAACTAATATACTCGCTCATCCCTACACTTATTGAACAGTGTGGTATCTCTCTGTAAGATGCTTCATCTATCTGTGGGCTTCAAATTGTGGCATTTCACGCCTCCGTTCAACTGTCTTTGCTGTTTGTTAGCCTAGTTCTATACACTATTTTGGAGTACAAAACAAAAAATACAGGCCACATATTGAACAGTGTGGTATCTCCGTAAGATGCCTCATCTATCTGTGGGCTACAAATTGTGGCAGTTCAGGCCTCCATTCAATTGTTTTTACTGTCTGTTACCCTAGTTCTATACACTATTTTGGGGTAAAAAACAAAACAATACAGGCCACATATTGAACAGTGTGGTATCTCCGTCAGACCCCTCATCAATCAGTGGGCTACAAATTGTGGCATTTCAGACCTCCATTCAACTGTTTTTGCTGTGTCTTACCCTTGTTATTGACACAGTTTGCTAAAAATTTAAATATCTGGACTGTAGGTAAAAAAAAATTTAAGTGTGGTTTTCCCACACATGGATCACATCTAAGTTCGCTCCCAATTCAGCCATTTGTTGGGATCGTGGAAAATATTGTAGTCCATTTAAAATGGGCAAGGTACGTAGCAAGGGACGGGGAAGTGGACGTATTGGTGATGATGCATGCAGAGGCTGAGGCCGTGGGCAAGATCAAATTGTACCACAACAAACACTAACATCTTCTCGCATGACCTTCCTGTCTGAATTCTTAGGGGACTGAAGAAGAGCACTATTGAAACCAGAGCAGTGTCAAAAGGTTGTTGGTTGGATAGTGGATAATGCTTCCAGTCACTTTGCCACCACCAGCACCCTGTCTTCCACACTGTCAAGTCTGAGTAGCCGTGAGTCTGTAACGCATACACCCTGATCCTCCTTTCTCCTGCCTTGCCGAGTGCCCGGAGACAACAGATCCCACACTTTGACACTCCGAAGAGCTGTTCACTTTTCCATTTATAGACTCGGGCCTCTCACCCGGTACACTTGAAGCGGGGCAAGATGAGATCACATGTAGCATGCCCAATACCACGTTCACACGAAGGCAACGGTGGGAATGTGTCACAACAGGTGGACGATGATGAGACAAAATTGCCAGAAAGTCAGGAGGAATAGGGTGCGGAAGTGGAACAGGAGGTGGTGGATGATATAGTAACTAACCCAACCTGGCAGGAGAACATGCAGAGCGAGGACAGCAGCGCATAGAGGGAGGGATTTGTTGCATCACAACAGGCAGGAAGAAGTACTGTGGTGTTCGCAGACAGAAGGCGGGCAACCATTCCTTGTAACACCAACACGACGGAAGTTGGCAGTACAACTGTTAGGTGTTCCCGAGTCTGGTTGTTTTTTAAAGGCTGCCATTAACCCCGAAAAAGGCCATTTGCACCACCTGCCATGCCCGCATCAGCAGGGGTAGGAAAACTACCAGCCTGACCACCACCAGCATGATCAGGCACATGGCAGCAAAGCACCCGACTTTGTGGCCAGAAACCCAGGGTACAGGAACACTGTCTGCGAGTGACACCACTGCTTCTTCCGCTGTTGTGCGTGGAAGCCAATCTCCTGTCCATGGTGCCTGCGAAATACCTGCTGCCCTATACCTATCGTTGCATACACTCAACTACCACCATCAGCAAGTACATCCATGTCCTTGTCCATACCCCAGTCATTGGAACGCAAGCGGAAATACGCAGCCAACGCCCCATAGGCCACATTACTAAATTCACACATTTTGCGTCTGCTTGCGCTTGAAATCTTGCCTTTTAGGCTCGTGAAGACAGAAGCTTTCCGCAACCTGATGGTGGCGGCTGTCCCAAGGTACTCGGTCCCCAGCCACCACTATTTCTCCCAGTGTGCCATCCTGGCATTACACAAGCACGTGTCCCACAACATTACATGTGCCCTCAACAATGCAGTTACTGGGAAAGTCCACCTAACCATGATCATGTAGACAAGTGCTTTTGGGCAGGGACGGTACATCTCGCTGACGACATACGGAGTTAACATAGTGGAAGCCGGTACCAAGTCGGACCTTGGGATGGAACACGTCCTCCCAACGCAGAGGATTGCAGCCCCTACGTCAATCAGGGTTGCCCCCACAGTCTACAGCTCCTGCACCTCCTCCTCTTCAGCCTCCATCTCCGAAATGAGCATATCAGTCACAAGCTGGAAACACTGCAGCACTGCCTCAGCCAAGCAGCAACATGATGTGCTGAAGCTAATGTGCTTAGGTGACAAACCGCACAATGCTGAAGTGTTGTGGACAGCTCTGTAAGATCAGGCAGATATGTGGCTGACACCGCTGAACCTATAGCCAGGCATGGTCGTGTGTGACAATGGCCAGAATCTGGTGGCGGCTCTGAGGCAAGGCTAGCTCACACATGTACCATGCCTGGCCCATGTGCTTAACCTCGTGGTTCAGTGGTTTCTCAAAACCTAGCTGAAGATGCCGGATCTGCTTGTGAAAATACGCCACTTGTGCCCATTTTATAAAGTCAGCTACAGCTTCAGCCTCCCTTGCTGTGCTTCAGCAGCAATTACAGCTTCCAGCTCACCGACTGGTCTGTGATGTCCCCACTGTTATGATTCAGTAACCGGGGAGGATAATAGGGAAAAAGGCAAGGCAACCAGATACCCAGAGAGGTTGGTAACTTAGCGGATTGGAGACCCCTAAACTGACAATACAAATAGAATTAGCCGTGGGACGTACCTATGATGCCCTAGACGCCTCGACGCAGCCAAAGAGTTAACTAAGCCTAAAGAGAGAAAGGGGAAAGCTAAACTGCCCCGGAGTAGAGCCCCAAAGGAATAGATAGCCCCAAACACGTATTGCTGGTGAGACAGATGAGGCACAAAACACAGGCAGAAAATAGAGCATGCACAAGCTGGGGCCCAAGCTGTCAGGATAGAACCGGACAGGAAAGAATACTGTCTGCAATCCCGCAAAAACCCTAAGAAAAATTCCAACACGTCTGATATGCGAAAATACTGAGGCCACACGACCTCTCCCCCACTAAATCAGAACTCTAGTGTGAACTGGGCGCAAAACAACAGATACTGAAATAACAGGAGACTAGAAATACAGAAAAGACTGACATAAGTTGTGGCAAATGAAAGCAGAGTCCAGCACAGGTCCCAGCAGGGAACACTGCTGAACTCACACCAGCAAGGCAGAAAACAGGGAAAAGCAAAAAGGGAACAAATGCCACAGATTAAAACAGACAAATAACTTATCTGAAAGATGCAGGACAAAGCAGGGAGCAAGCAGACTTCCAAAAGGCTCAAGAAGAAAACCAAATCACCGGCAACATCTAAGGGAAGGCTGCTCATTTACATCTCTCCAGTCTGTAACAACTGACCTCCAATCATCCTCTTCAGGTGATTGACTTCTGTCAGCCAGACCAGCTTGATCACCAGCAACAACCACCACAGGGTGGCCCAAACTCAGAAGCCAGATCAAAAGTATGCTGTGCTATGCTTCTGTGAGCAGAAGAGGGCAGTAGTTGACTACCAGCATCAACAAGGCCGTCGGTATTCAATTCAGACTTCACACATAAGACCTCAGGAGTGGACATGGATGTCAGACATATGTACCATCCTACATAACTTTGAGTACTCCACCAAGATGGTAAGTGGCCATGACGCCATAATTGGCGTCACCATCCCACTTCTCCGCATTCTGAAAAGCTCTCTGCTCACAATGAAAGAGGATGCATTGCAGGCAGACCATGATGAGATGGAGCAAGGAACCATAGAGGGTGATTACACACAGCCCAGCCTCATGTCATCCCAATGTGGATTGTTTGACAATGAGGAAGAGGAGGAGGAGGAACAGGAGCTACTTTCATGCGCTATAGACGGTACTACAAGCTCAACTGTCATACTATCTGTTCAGCATTGATTAACCTGAGGACAGGGAGGAAGAAAAGGAGGAGGACAAGGACAGCATGGTCAGTCATCCTGATGGTGAGGACCTGGAAGTCTTGCCTGTTAGCAGTCCGGCACACATGGCAGACTTTAAGTTGCGCTACCTTTCCCGTGACCCTCGCATTATGAAAATTTTCGGTGACACTCATTACTGGTAGGTGACACTTCTAGACCCACGCTACAACGAGACCTTTCAATCTCTTCTCCCAGAGGCATATAGGTATACTAAAATGTTGCAGTACCAGATGGCTATTGTTGCGGAATTATTAAAAAAATTCCCATCTGAAAACGCTGGCGGCAGAGGTCACAGTTCGTTTGACAACCAAGGAGTAGATGCGAGAGATACTCCAATCCAGCAGAGGCAAGGTAACACTGGCAAAGTTCTGGGACAGTTTTCTCAGACCCTCCCATTGCCCTAGCCCAGAGGCACAGGGCACTCTCTCAAGGAGTGCAAAATTTGGGAAGACGCTGAGGGAGTACCTTGTTGACCATACCAACGTCCTGATTCCTCTATGCCTTTTAATTATTGGGTATCCAAGCTGGGCAAGTTATATGATCTTGCTCTCTACTCCTTGGAGGTCCTGGCCTGCCCTGCCGCTAGCGTTTTGTCAGAGCGGGTTTTTAGTGCCACTGGTGGAATCATAACTGATAAGTGCATCCGTCTCTCAACTGAAAATGCTGACTGGCTGACTCTTATAAAAATGAACAAGGGCTGGATTGGGCCAGACTTCTCTATGCCACCGAATGATGACAGCGAAACATAGCCTCCAATACAGTATCTTTTTTTGGGAGGCATATTCCCATGCACCTCTTCACACCTACACATTGGTATACGCTTCCTGAGTTTGGCTATTTGGTGTGTTATCCTCCTCCTTCTCCTCATCCTCATCATCCACCACCACTAGATCACCATGGTGACCATGGTCCGTGATGCAACAGCCATCTCATTGTGTAAAAGGGTGTTTCTGATGCCCTTTAAAAAAATGTTTACACAGTATGTTGATGTGTACCCCCCAGGGGGAAATGTTTGTCAGCCCATACACTTAGGGCCCCGTCTCACATAGCGACGCACCAGCGATCCCGACAACGATATGCACTTGTCAGGATCGCTGATGTGTCGCTATATGACCGCTGCTGAGCTGCCAAACAGGCAGCTCAGGACAGCGACACTGCTGGCAACGTCGCCTAGTTACCCGCAGTCTACGTTGGATACTAGCTCGCTGATGCCGGGAGCTCGTAACCAAGGTACACATCTGGTTTCCAGGTGCTGCGCGGTGCCTGGAAACCCGATGTGTACCTTGGTTACCAGCTTCCCTGTAGCAGCGCGCTGGTAACCAACGTACACATCGGGTTTTCAGTCACAGCCTCGTGCCTAGAAACCCGATGTGTACCTTGGTTACCAGCTGATCGCTGGTCTCCTGCCTGCTATACGCAGCGATGCGTGCTGGCCAGCTGGAGACCAGCGATCAAAAAAAAGTCCAGGACATTCAGCGACGATCAGCAATACCCAGCAGGGGGGCTGATCGTCACTGAATGTCACACACAGCGATATCGCTGGGGAGATTGCTGTTGCGTCACAAAACTAGTGACTCAGCAGCGATCTCGCTAGTGAGATCGCTGTGTGAGACGGGGGCTTTAGTGTATGGGCATTCCAAGTATAGGAGACCCGCTCCTTTAAACTGGGAAAACATTTTTCAGAGGCCATCCTCTACGTCTCTTCTGGCAAAACCACTAGAACATAAGGGTGAATGTGTTCCGTGATGCAACAGCCATGTAATTTTTTTGAAGGGTGTTTATGATGCCCGTAACAAAAATGTTGACACAGTATGTTGATGTGTACCCCCCAGGGGAAAATGTTTGTCAGCCCATACACTTAGTGTATGGGCATTACAAGTATAGGAGACCTGCTCCTTTGTAATGGGAACAGATTTTTAGGAGGCCTTCCTCCACGTCTCTTCTAAGTGGTATTGGGGTGCGTCCAAATTTGGGGCAGGCCTTACATTAACTGCATAGGCAAACAGTATGGGAGAACCACTTCCTAATAATGGGAACATTGTTTTCAGGAGGCCCTCCTATACGTCTCTTCAAAGGGGTATTGGGGTGCATCCAAATTTGGGGCAGGCCTTGCATTCACTGCATAGGCAAACAGTATGGGAGACCCACTTCTTAATAATGTGAACTTTGTTGGTTGTTCATCTTCAACAATACAATTCTCCACTGCCAGTTCTTCAGCCTCAACACTACAATGCAGGGTCTTCAGCCTCAACACTGCAATTCTCCACTGCAGGTTCTTCAGGCTCACTACTCCAATTCACCAATGCAGGTTCTTCAGCCTCAACACTGCAATTCTCCACTGCTGGGTCTTCAGCCTTAACACTGCAATTGTCCACCGCAGGTTCTTCTGGCTCAACACTGAAATGCTCCACTGCCGGGTGTTCTTTGTCAACACTGCAATTCTACAATAAAAGTTCTTCAGCCTCAACACTGCAATGCTCTGCTGCTGGGTCTTTAGCCTGAACACTGCAATTGTCCACTGCAGGGTCTTCAGCCTCAACACTGCAATTGTCCACTGCAGGTTCTTCTGGCTCAACACTGAAATACTCCACTGCCGGGTGTTCTTCCTCAACACTGCAATGCTACAATAAAGGTTCTTCAGCCTCAACACTGCAATGCTCCACTGATGGGTCTTTAGCCTCAACACTGCAATTGTCCACTGCCGGGTCTTCAGCCTCAACACTGCAATTGTCTACTGCAGGTTCTTCTGGCTCAACACTGAAATGCTCCACTATCTGGTGTTTAGCCTAAACACTGTAATGCTTCAATGTAGGTTGTTCAGCCTCAACATTGCAATAATCCAATGTTGGTTTTTCAGGCTCAACACTGAAATGCTCCGATGCAGGTTCTTCAACCTCAACGATGCAATTCTGCACTGCTGGTCCTTCAGCCTCAACATTGAAATTCTCCACTGCTGGTCCTTCAGCCTCAACACTGACATTCAACAATGCAGATTCTTCAGCCTCAACAATGAAATGCTCCACTGCCAGGTGTTCTTTAGCCTCAACATTGCAATGCTCAACTGCAGTTTCTTCAGCCTCAACACTGCAATTCTTCACTGCACTGCAGTTTCTTCAGCCTCAACCTGAAATTCTCCACTGCTGGGTCTTCACCCTCAACACTGACATTCTCCCATGTAGATTCTTCAGGCTCAACAACTCACTGCATAGCCAAACAATATGGGAGTACCAAATTACTAGGAACAATGCTTTCAGGTGGCCATCCAGTACGTTGGTTCTTAGTGTTATTGGGGTGCATGAACTTTGGGACAGGGCAGGCCTTGCTTTCAATGTATAAGTAAACAGTATGGGAGTACCAAATGAATACTTGGAACTTTGGTTGCACGTGGTCATCTGTGACGTCTATTCAAAGGATTGTTGGGGTGCGTCCACTCACTGCATAGGCAATAACAGTATATGGGACCCACTGTTTAATAATGGGAGCAACAAAGCATAGTCGGCTAATGGCTCTCTAAGAAAAGTGATGGCCCACTGCTGGCACTATAAAAATAGACTTTGTAACTTTCAGAGTCCCTCCTTCATAAATGAAACAAGATGTGTCAGATGTGTCACACCCCACATGGCCAAATAAGGTTGTAAAATTTTAAAATGGCATTTTCCAGTGAATGTATTTGTCTTGGTTTAAAGCAATGGTAAAGTTGAAAAACGCATCAAAAACGCGACGTGTCAACATAACCCAAGTGGTGGAGGTACATTTTTTGGGGGTTATTTATTTTGCTTTACATACAAATCATCACCCTGGAAAGGATGTTCCTTAACATATTTCCCAGGAAAATCCATTTTGGTATCGTTTTTGTATGTTTTATTGTGCGCATGTAAAAGTGGCGTAACACTCTGACAACATTGTTCACAGCTGTGACCTGGGTGTCAGAAATGCTTCCAGGGGTATTCCCCATGATGTTCCCATGTCATTTGACCACTGTTTCCATCAATTTCAGACGTTTTCAGACCCTAAAAGGACCCCCGGGGTGTCGCTGCAAAAATGCTCGGTTTTCCCATTAACTTACATTGGGCCCCGAGCATTTTAGTGCTTTCTCATCTCTAGTTAACATACAATGAGCTTTCAGTCCACTGAAATGCTAAAAAACCCCATCATGCTATTGTTTCAAAACATATTTCATCATTTGACCAACCTATATTCTGTATCATAAAAGTAAAGAAGGGAGGATCTGCTCATGATGAACCCAGAAGACCAGAGGCGTAGCTAGGGTTTTGGTTTAGGGGGGGCGAAAC
>VIAB01011236.1:0-10390 GCA_009801035.1 Oophaga pumilio
GAGTTTATATCCACTTTCATCTCCAAGATTGCTTACTGTCTGTTTTGTGAATCTGCAGTAGCTGTTTTTCCTTATAAGCTATGAAAGGGGTTGTGACATTCCCAACCCCCTAGGTGAGCAAATTCCATTTTACTCCTTCCTTTGTAATCCAGATAACATCCTATTGCACTTTTCATCATTCCAGTTTTTATCTAAACAAATGTATTTTGTGTCCATCATTTATATAATTACTAAGATATCTCGTGATATACATGATTTACTTTCATTTGTCATTGAATAAGGAAAGTGTTTTTGCTCCACTATTCCAGCACCTGCTGCCCCTATAGTGAAATAACAACTTACAAACTAAGTCCCAGAAATCATTCTTTCATTTTCCATTCCCGTTAAGTTTAAGTCAAGTTGAACATAATACAATGTAAATCACTGTTATCATACTGCTTACAATCCCCCATAATTATCTCCTTATTTAAGACATTAAGACAGTGCAAACACAATCATCTTTTAGTGTGTACCGTCTCGGTGGATACTTGTCCCTAAGAAAACAAGTACTGTAATTGTTTCTAAGTGAAGGAACACTGTGCAAGATGATAGGTTATTATCCATAATGTGTTTTACAAAGGTTCCACATGAATTATCTTAATGAATTCATAGACTCTGATTTCCCTGACTATATAATGCATGTAAGTATTAAGACCATAAATAACTATCCTAGCCGAATACCTGGTAACAGAATATATTTGCACAGGTATATTGTCAGGTCATCTGCATCATAAATTCCATAAGCAGATAACTTGTGTATTGTCACTTTAGCTGGTGTGAGATTCCTGACAAGCAGGGTACACAGCTAAGCTTCAGCTGTGGCAGTTATGTCATGCAATTATCGAAAAAGAGTCCCAGTTTGCTGGATTTTCCATATAATATTACTTTAAGGCCGTGAAAATACACACAGGGCATATTACGCTTTACAGTTCTGGATTTAGCCAAATAATGGGATATGAATGAAATTTGCTCAATGTCATTACTCATAGATAGAGGGACAAGTTTACAAAATGGTTGTTAATCTTAGAAGAATGAAATACGGATCGACCATAGCATTTTTATATCATATATGGGTTTCAGTAACATACAATACCGTTCCATAAGGCCCTAATATTCATAAGATCAAACTCAACTGAACAATGATTTTTTTTGCATTGGTGGAATCAATCTATAATCTAATGTGTATGGGAGTTTCCCAACTGTCCCTGACAGATGATGTCAGGAAGATAAAGGTCAGGCAGATTCAATTTAAATGCTTAACCATTATGTGCTCTGAGAGATAAGCCACTGCCAGAGTTGTCCAGTAGTTGATACTCTCCACATTAAAAAGCCAAGCTTTCATTTGTATGGGGATGGCCATTGGTCCAAATGAGCATTCGGCCATCAATTATCTAATGTGTATGACAAACAAAGGTCACGAATCAGAATAATAAAAAGCAATTTACCGGCAAAACAGAAAAGCAACAAATGTCCTCTGATGCCCTACCCATCCACAATTCACAATCTGTCTGAAAACAGCTAGTTTCTGAAATAAGCTACAATAAACTGTTTACTCATTACTTCATTACTGAAACAAATTGGAGATGATGCAAATGGTAGAGCTGTATGCACAGAACCAGCGCAGAAATACATTGTGGTATGGAGTTGTACTTGTTATTTGTGTTGCCATATGGGCTGTTAGATGCTGCGCAAATATAAATATTGAAATTTTTCTAGGGAATAATACCATTGTATATATACACACATGGTCAAAATTGTTGGTACACCTCGTTTAATGACAGAAAAACCCACAATGGTGACAGAAATAACTTGAATCTGACAAAAGTAATAATAAATAAATAATCTATGAAAATGAACAAATAAAAGTCAGACATTGCTTTTCAACCATGCTTCCACAGAATTTTTTAAAATATTTAACTCACGAAATAGACCTGGATAGAAATGATGGTACCCCTGAGAGTAATGTGACAAAAGGGACATGTTAAAGCACAGCCAAAATATTTTAATCTTTTTGTAAAAGTAGCTGTACGACAACTTCTTATTTGTGGGCTGAATTGTATTTGTTCATGACATTTTTTTGGCGTACATATAACTTTCAACCAAACTTGTATTAACTCTGTATCAGGAGAAATGGAAAAAAAGCAGTTATGCTGCTATTGTATCACATATTAAATTTAACATTATTCATGTGCTGTGCATTAATAGTATTAACTTAATCCTATGGGTCACACTGATAATGGCGATATCAAATTTATGTCATTTTATTTATGTTTTATAACTTTCGTGCAATAATTATACTGCTTGAAAAAAAAATCTCTTATAGTACTTATCATTTTTGTTCACTTTTATTACTCTTTTTGGATAATGTAATTTAGAAAAGCAACAGTAATTTTGACATTTATGTGTTTGCCTTTTTTAAGCCACGTTGACTATTCAGTTTAATTTACATGTAAACTTTATGCTGCTAGTCAATATGATAATAACAATACTCAACTTACATTGGTCTTTTTGTGTTTTACTGCTTTTACACAAACATATCAATTTAAAAGACAAAAAAATTTGTTGGGTTCAATGGCATTTCTGTATGTGTTATACATATTCCCCACCAAAGACCATCTAGTGGGCATGGCCTTGCACCATAAACTTGTATTGAGTGAGGCCACACCCCATCTAGAGGATTGAAAAGTGTTTCATTTTCTGTTCAAGGTTTGAAAAAAAAAGATACAACAATTGCAAAACATCTACTGATTGTAAAAGCAAACTAATTATTGTCATGTTCCATTTTTGATGCAAAATTCTAATGTGCATGTAGATGGCCATGAGGTATAATGTCAGGTTGCTCAAGTACTTAACGTAGAGGAAACCAGCTTACTGAAGGAATAATATGGAATAATGATATGCAGAGATAGCAATTTACGATAATGTATAACATACAAATTTCTGCATCTGCATTAAGAATAATGATCAAAAAATCTATTATTGCGTTTTCATGCTTTGTGTGAAATTAATAACAAAAATTAAAAAAGAAAAATAAAAAATGAAAAACAATTAAGTAAACATAAGTTGCAGCATAAAACAAAATTAATATTGTAGTGTTAAATGTTGGAACATGATAATATTTTGAATAGAAGAGAGAATATATTTAGCAGAGTAATGAGTCCCAGATTATTTGTTCATTAACAATATGGGATGTTCTCCAAAAATAAAACAGGGCTGATGAGCACCATTTATAAAGCTATTGTGGCTGCTAAAACATCTTTGTTCTATAATATCTATGAAATACAGTAAATTAGAGAATTCTTTGAACAATCCAATATCTATAAAGCGTTTAGGTAAACGTGGATTTATGCAAACATGAATCCCCAGAATAAAAACTGCAATATACTGTAGTACAGCTGCTATTGAGTATAGAAAGCAATTTCTCTAAAAGAGCCATATCTGTTCTATTAAATAAAGTAGCAAGGAATATGGGTGTCATTAAAGCTCGGAGAGGGTTACTACCCAGAGGTCTTGATGTCTCTGAGATCCCACCCATAAATATGCGGATGGAACAGATGAAGATAATATCTTTGCACCAATAGAATAGATATAATGAGAAAATAACAAAATTCTTAATTTTAAAGCAGAAAATGTCCATTTTAACCAACTTCTCTAACTAAGGAATACAGAACTCAATTAAATAATTTCAAGACACAGTATTGTACAATAGAGATGACTAAAAAGGCCCATTGGATGTTCTAGAATTGGATTAGGAAGATGATATCAATGTCAACGGACAAGCTGATCTCTTATTGATCTTCATTAGACAGGCAGACAACACTTATTTATGAAGGGTTTTCCTTATGTGTTAGAGCAAATTCTTGTTTAAATGGTCACTGTGTGTAATACATTATGCTTATTGTTACTACATTCTTTTTTGTTATCTGGATAAATTGACATTGGATTGATACATTATGCGATAAACCAATCATGTTGATCCTAACATGGAAATTTGAAATGATCCATTTCATCCCTGATAAGAGTATTCTATCCTTTCACATGCAGATGGGGATGGGATTGACCATGGATTTGCTCCAGACCTGTTCATTGCTAAATGTAATTCTCTTTTTACTTTGGACAAACTTAATTGTTGAATCTACTAAGTATATGCATATATATAATAATAATCTTTATTTTTATATAGCGTTAACATATTCCACAGCGCTTTACAGTTTTGCACACATTATCGTCGCTGTCCCCGATGGGGCTCACAATCTAGATTCCCTATCAGTATATTTTTCAGGAGTGTGGGAGGAAACCGGAGTACCCGGAGAAACCCAAGCAAACTCGGGGAGATCACACAAACTCCTTGCAGATGTCCTTGGTGGGATTCGAACCTAGGACTCCAGTGCTGCAATGCTAACCACTGAGCCACCGTGCTGCTATATATATATGTATATATACATATATATATATATTTTCCATCAAAATGTGGCATCTGTGGGTATCTTTGTTATTCTTTTGTTTTAAAAGTCAAATAAAAATGATGAAATAAAACAAAATTCCCTATTCTGCTAATCGTTCCCTGCACTTGGACCCCCACTTGCCAATAGATTATGAACCCTATTTGGTTAGGAGATAGCTTTTTTTCACAGGACACACATTTTTAACTATTCAATGTCCCCCCCACAGGTTATTCACAGAAATACTATCAGGCTGCTTCTGCATATCCATATCATTGAAAAATGTTTTACTTTATATTTTGGAAACAAGACACCTCCTAGAAAGGATCTCTATACTCGTGTTAAATATGAGTGAAAAATGGAATAATCAACAATTTCAATTAAAGGAGGTGTACCCTTTCAGTAAAGAATATCCCCAGCTGCAGGTTATTACCATGAAACAAACTACGATGTAATCAATGTAGTGCTGGCGTCTCTGCCTTCTGTCTCCCTCCCACGGCAGAGATGTCGGCTTACTCACCACCGCAACCCCCGTCTCTCACTGTATCCTCCTTCCAGGTCAGGCACTGTACGCAGAGCCACAGGCAACTAGTTATGCCCCTCCAGATTTTCCTTGGGTACGGCACTGTGGTTCCACCACACAGCCCGTTACACTCACCTTTTGCTGGTTTACCGGAAAGTCTCCTCCACTGCTCCTGATGTCTGGCATTGGCTGTGGTGCCGATGTTAAGTCAGCTCTTAAGGGGGCATTGCACTGAGCTCACTGATTGGCTGTAGTGCTGTCCACATTACCGCAAGCAATGGTGAAGACTCCTAGTTCGACCCGGGGAAAATGATAACAGCGCAGTTTGTTTCTTTATAATAACCTGTAGCTGAGAGCATTCATTTGATGAAAGTGAATAACCACTTAAAGAGTAAAATGGACAATTTGAGCACCACATGGAACTTCTGTAGTGCCAATGCAATTATTAGATATTGTTGTATCAGTCTCTGGTTCTCCTACCTGTCTAAATCCGTTTGTCTAAACTTTCTCCCTGATTTCTTCTTAATTTAAATAGTTAGGTTGAAAAAAATATCTAAGTCCATCAAGTTCAACCTTTGTCCACTAATTATACATTTTAGTCACTAAATTATCCATAACCAGCAATGTTACGTATACTGAGGAAATCATTCAGTCCTTTTTTAAAGCTGTCATAATGTCTGCCATTACTTCCTCACTTCCTCATGTGATAGGGCATTCCACAGTCTGACTTCTCTAACTGTGAAGAATCTTTCCCTATTTAGCTGCCATAATAGCCTTTATTCCACCCATAATGAGAGCCCCCTAGTCCTTAGTAGAGCTGGGCGAACCTGAACAGTAAAGTTCAGAATCTGTACCAAACACCTACTATCCAGGCATGGACACTGAACATGGACTTCACCCAGAAGTCGATGTTACTGTTCGGGTTTGGCACCCCAAACACTGGGTTTTTATCATGCTGTCATGTGCATGACAGTGTGGCAAACACCGTTTCGGATCGGCGGTGAAATCATCCTGCAGGTCAGAGAGCCGCGGTGCACACGCTGTCAAATGACAGTGTGAGCGCTCAGCTGTGATCAGAGGTATAAAGTTTACCTCCGGTCATTGGTGTCAGCTGATGAGATTATTACTCCCATCATCTGATGCCTGCTGCTGCTAATAACAGCGAGAGCAGGAGCGGCTAATGGGGGTATTCAGTAGCCAGCTCCTGCGCTGAAAATAAATAATAAAAAAATTCAGCTTGTACTCCCCCGTATTTTTGATAACCAGCCTGGCAAAACTCACAGCTGGGGGAATCAACCCTCAGCTCTCAGCTTCAAGGCAGGTTATCTAGAATTCCAATGCCGTATTTTTTAATTATTTAAATAAATAATTTAAAAAAATGGTGTGGGGTCCCCTCCATTTTTGACAACCAGCCTTGCTAAAGCAGATAGCTGGGGGCTGATGTTCTCAGGCTAGTAAGGGCCCATGGATATTTCCCCCCAGCCTAAAAGGAGCAGCCCGCAACTGCCCAGAAAAGGCACATCCATTAGATGTGCCAATTCTGGCGCTTTGCCCGGCTCTTCTCACTTGCCCTGTAGCGGTGGCAAGTGGGATTTATATTTGTGTGGGTAATGTCACCTATGTATTGTCAGGTGAGGTGACATCAAGACCACAGTTTAGTAATTGAGAGTGGTCTATAAGACACATATCGATTACTTATCCTATAGTTATATGGTACATAAAGACACAGCCAGAATAAAGTCTTTTTTTTAGAAATAAAGCAAAGCACACTTTTCCATTTTTATTTAAAAATAACACAGTTATACTCACCTAATGCCTAATTCCACCGAAGCCCTCTTTCTTCTGTGATAAAACAAAAAATAAAACAATATCACTCACCTCTCGGTCGTTCTGTCCCACGCCGTAATCCATGTCTGGTTGAGTAAACAGTTTTCAACCAGGACGGTGCCAAGATGCTGAGAATCTCTGGGGAATGAACTATGGCAAGCACAGCCTCAGTGACCGGCCGTGACATTATCGAGGTTACATCTTCTCTCTGAGGCTGCATTCCCAGCTGGGCTGAACTGCGATGACCTTGGTGAGATACCCGCTAGCACTGTGAGAAAGTCTCATGGTGCAAAGGCGAGTTCACCGCAGTTCACCGGGAGAATTTCACTGCTGTGAATTTGAACTGCGATTTATTTATTAGCAGCGCAGGTGCCAGCTAATGAATACTCCCATCAGCTTACACCATTTACCCAAGGTAAACTTTTTACCTCTGATCACATCTGCGCGTTCACGCTGTCATTTGACAACGTTGGAACCGTAGCTCTCTGACCAGCGTGCATGATTTCACCGCCGATCAGAAGCGATGTTTGGTGCCCTGTCATTCACATGACAGTGTGGCAAACACTGGATGTTCAGTCCCCCCATTCAAGTGAATGGGGTCCGGGTTCGGGTCTGGGTACTGTTCTGTTACCCGAACCTAAACTTTTTGTAACTGTTCAGCTGAACCCGCCGGACCCGAAAATTCTGGTGTCCTCTCATCTCTAGTCCTTAGTATAATATTTGGAAAGAATAAGCCATGTGACAGTCCTTTGTATTGGCCATACATATATTTATACATGTAAATGAGATCTCCTCTGAGATGTCTTTTTTGTACGCTACCATTTATGGGGGGCTTTCCTAGCTTTTTACCCTTCTTGCTTGTTACATGATACAACAGCACTGCTTCCAAGCTCGACTCAGATTACAAGGTGTTTTGCACATCTACAGTCATTTGCAAAAGTATTCACACCTTAACATTTTCGTGTTTTGCTACTTCATAAAGTGGAATTTCACTGTTGTTTTTTTTCTGGAAAGTTTGCATAAGTTCATGTAAAGAACATGCCTACAGCTGTGAACATTTGGTCATCTTTTTCTTGTGAAGGAAACAACAAATAGAACAAAATATCTGAAAACTTCAATGTGGGTAACTATTCGCACCCCAAAGTCAGTACTTTCTGGAGCCTCACTTCACTTCACCAACTTAGACTGAGTGTTGATGCATCACACACAAATCAGATCACAAAAATATTTAAACACAGATTGTAATGTAACAAAATAGGTAAAATGCCAAGGGCAGTAAATACTTTTGCAAGCCACTGTACCTCTCAGCAAGCATATTACCAACTCCTTTAAATGAAATCAAGGCAATACATCTCTTCAAGTGAGTTTCCAGTTTGCTTATACTATACTGCTATCCTGCAGTTTACCAGTTTCTCAATACAATTCTCAATTTCCATTCATCATTGCTATAAACTGTTTCAATGATGGAAGATAATAGAATGTGTTCAAATCTCTTTATACCAATTATTAAACATTGCCCTGCAAGAACATACCAGACTGAAATTATGTGATTAACTGCAATCCTGCTGGAAGATACCAGTACCTTATACTGGTACAATTCCAATCTGTATCTGAACACCTAAATTAGCTTTTTCTGCACCTAGCTTTGATTTTCTGTTGTTCTGGTCCTACCTGATCCATTTGCCATACATCAAAACTTACTCTGCTAAATCATTGCTTCTGGACCACCCTGGCTGATCACTCTGGCCTATCAACTTAAAGAATGCACCTCATTAGGTAAGCACTAAAATGGAGTCTGTCATACCCAAAATGCTAATTAAACCAATGTAACAGTTATATAAGGGATTCAGTCTCAGTGAAAATCATTTAAGCTATATATTTCATTTCAATAATTACTTTTAAGATTTTCTTTATTCCATATGTAAATGAGGGGGCTTCAGTGCACCTTTGACATGGTCAAGAGCTTGGTGCACCTTTACACCCCCTCAATTTGCACACTGAGCAGTTCTCTTGATTTTGATTGACAGTGCTTGCTTGGCCAGAACGAGTGCTACCAAAACCCTAACTACAGATTTGTGCACACTGACCATGAAGGAGTAAAATCAGTGGTGGGAACACAGTGTAGGGGACTTTTATCATTGCGTCCTGTCAGTGGTCACTGCTCACTGCACCTAGAAGTGTAGCGATCAGCTTCAGAGAGGAAGAGAGGGTGAAGTTGAGCACTAAAATGCTCTTCCTCTTTTCATAACATTACAGAAAAGATCAATATCAAAGCTGACTTTCACCTATTTCATGATGCAGTGTGGCGGTTAGGGTTCAGGCGAGCGCTGTCAATGAGATTCGGAGGATCTGCTTCTAGTGCAAATTGAGTGGGCATTAAGGTACACCTGTCTTTTGGGTTCGCCAAAGGTGTACTGAACACCCTTAATTTGCATATGGAATAAAACACATTTGTATGGCTTTTTTAGAAATGAAATATAAACTGCTTAAATAATATTTATAGAGGCTAAGCCCCTTATATAACTGTTTAAATAGTTAATCTTTTATTTTGAGAGCGACAGACTCCCTCTTAGGCTAAGTGCACACGTTCAGGATTATTTGCATTTTTTTCGCGTTTTTTCGCAGAAAAAAACGCATCAAAAACGCATTAATTAAGCATCCTATCATTTATAATGAATTTCGCAATTTTTGTGCACATGGTGCGGAAAAAATAGCAACATGTTCATTAATTTCGCGGAATTATAGCGTTTTCCCCGCTATATTATTGACCTAGAAAGTTCAGGAAAAAATCGCGGTAAAAACGCATCAAATCCGTGAAAAAAAACGCAGTAAAAACGCGCAAAATCCGTGCAAAAACGTGCGTTTTTACCGTGAAAAAAGTCAGTTTTTGCTCAGGAATATTCTGCAAACATTCCTGAACGTGTGCACTTAGCCTTAATGTAACTATATTAATGGATATTTTAAGCAAGAAGTTGAGAAAGTTCATTTTTTCAAACCTAATATATTACACATATAATGAAGAAGTCTACATTTATTTCAACATACATTTTTCCAAAAAAAATGTAGGCGCTAAGTAAAGTAAGATGGTTACGCAAGGATTGAAAGTATATTGTGTAATTTTATAAATAACTTTATCGTAGGAACTATTCTCCAACACAGTATACTGTACTTTCTGAGAAGCTCTTACTTTAACTTATATTTTCACATATAGGTCAGAGTTGTCCAACTTGGTCCTTAAAGACCTGTCTATAGAAGTGCTGTTCTCAGCACTTTGAGAAAAATGTTTGCCACATAACCTGTCTTGTTACTGGATGATATTAAATGTTACATAGTGATATAAAAAAATTACTTAGTGTCAAAATTCAGTAGTTACATGAGTGTGATTTACCTAGCTATTTAACTATTGTATAGCTGTGGCACAACTAAATAGGCCATTTACCTGTTTTATTATTTATAAATAAATGTTATTAATAAATAATTGATAGCTTTCAAAGTGTTGTGCTGAAACAATTTACTAACCCCTTTATTCCATTGGACGTAATATTCCGTCCATGTGACC
>VIAB01011239.1:57093-67727 GCA_009801035.1 Oophaga pumilio
AGTTACATTCTGTTTATACTCCAGAGCTGCAATCATTAATCTAACCTATCAAAACGTTTTAAATTAAAAGTGAATTGTGTACATTGCATTATTGATGATCTTTTTAATTCACTGGTGAAATATAAATGGTGTTATAAGTGTGACGTCACCGTTCTCCATAGAATTTCTATACACATTTTTGTATGTTTTGTATCATTGTACGTACGTTATTGTTAAAGCAGCCTTCTATGTCCAGAGTCACGGAGTCTGAGATGATTTCCGTCTGCATCGGTGCCAAAATCAGGACTTGCGCGCCGGTTGCATAATCAGAGTTTACAAACAGGTCCAGCTGGTAGGATCCTTTCCCATCTGTAAGGAGAGAGTCTGAATGTTACAAAGCGGGTGACACAGAGGAACCATTTATGTTCCCTGCGGATTCTTACCAGGGCTCAGAGTAACGATCTTTGTGCTATGTAATTTCATGCCTCCTCTTGCTTTGATCTAAAAAAATAAATAAAAAATTGTTAAGTGTGAAAAAAAAAATCAACTTTGGAGATTTACAAATTAAAGGAGAAATATTTGTCTAAAATGGGTCTCACCAAAATCCGGCCATAGCCAAGATCTGCGAAGGAGCTTGTATGTTCTCCCTGATTCATGTGGACATTCTCTGACAATTCTGACTATGCCGATACCTACTTATAGCTTAACCCCTTCATGACCTTGCAATTTTCCTTTTTTTTGCAATTTCGTTTTTTTGCTCCCCTTTTTCCCAGAGCCATACCTTCCTTTTTTTTTTTTTCAGTCAATATAGCCATATGAGGGCTTGACGCCATTAATTTTACCATACAGTGTGCTGGAAAATGGGAAAAAAACCATTCCAAAAGTGGTAAAAAAATAGCAAAAATAATGTTTTTTTTTTATTTTTTTTATTTACCCTGTTCACTAAATGCTAAACCTGACCCACCATTATGATTCTGCAGGTCAGTACGAGTATGCAGATACCGAACATGTCTAGGTTCTTTTTTTAATTAAGGTGTGGGAAAAAAATCTGAAATTTGTAACAAAAAAAAGGGCTTATGTCGCCGTTTTCCGAGACCCATAACATTCTAATTTTATGGGATGTGGGTCTGGGTGAGGGTTTATTTTTTGCGCCCTGAGTTGATGTTTATACTTATACCATTTTGGGGAAGATACAATGCTTTGATGGCCTCTTATTGCATTTTATTGCAGTGTTGCGACAGCTAAAAATAAAGTAATTCTGGCCTTTCAATTTTTCTTCTCATTTCGTTATTTACTGATGGGATTAATTTACTTTATATTTTGATAGATCGGGTGCTTCTGAATGCAGCGATACCAAATATGTACATTTTAAATTTTTTTTAAATTGTTTTATTTTGTTTTTTTATTTATTTTTTCATAGGAGATTCACAACGACAAGCACGGCGGTCTTCTGCGACACGGGCACCGATGGACGGGACCAGCTATCATGTCCGGGGAAAGATGCAAGCTCAATGTCGGAGCCCTGTATCAAAGGTAAGGACCTGACCTTTGACACATGTATATGTGAAAGGTTGAGAGGGGGTTAAAGGAGATGTGTCATCAGGAAATGACCTATTGTTTAAATCAGCTTTTTATGATAAATGTACAGTAAATTTGCATTTTTATTTATTTATTGTTACAAAAGGTCCTATTCATTACTGCATTAACCGCTATTTTTGGTCTAGTTTTTCTGCTTGAAGACTGATTTTTGTTTTGCACCAAATCCTTACTTGTGCCTGTTTTGACGTCTATTTTCCACTTATTTGTGTTTGTCTTCTGTGCTCGCTATTGTTGGTGCGTTTTTTGTAAACCGGATGTTTGCAGTCGATTCATTATTTGTCACTTTTTTTAAAAAAAAAGTTGCAAAATTCTGGCTCAAATGCATTCTAGTCCCATTACTTACTCTCCCTCCTCATTTTTTGCACATTTTAGAATTACATAAATTTTAACAAATCACATGACTTTTTGGTCTAAAAAGGCACAAAACAGTTGAAACAAATATAAGAACACATTTTTATTTTACAATACATTCTCTTCAAAGGATTTGTCCAGGACTAAGATATTGAATATTGGTCCTTATTATAGGCAATTATTATAAGATAAAATTGCTCGTGTCCAACACCTCGTATCCCCACCGCTGTTAGGTCCTACAGTTGCCGGAGGTACGAGATGTATGAAGCCGGAACAGCCCAGCTCTGTGCACTGTACTGTGGCTATTCTTGGGTAGTAAAGCTCAGCTCTCATCCATGTGCTGAGATGCAGTACTGGAGACTGACCTCTACACAGTGAACGGAGATGAACGTCGCAGGACCTGAAAACAGACGTCTTCAAGAGTGCCAGTTGTTGGATCACCACCAATCTCATTATGATGAACTGTCCAAAAATTAGATCATCACAAGAGTTAGCAAATTGATTTGCAGGCCTTGGTCCAGTGGCTATGTTGGTATTTCATGACCACTACTCCAGAGCCATGCAAACTTCCTTCTACATGCCGGCATCCTTGGTGCCTTTTCTCATTAGTAAACCCAGCCCAATGTCATCATTGAAGCATGATGCTCACGTGATGTGATGGGTGCCTATGAATGAATTGCTTTGCGAGGCTTTGGTCTGGTGGCCATGAACTGCCAACATGGCTGCTATTATATCAGGGTTCTGCAACTGTTTTTGCTCAAATTTAGTTATCAATATCTTAGTTGTTAATAACCCTTTTATTCGGCCTGTATGTCTGAGGAGAAAGCCACTGGCCACAAGACTGATGAGTAAGGAGTTGGGAAAAACATGAAAAATCTATATCAGAATTAGATCAAACTTGACACAAAGGTCAAATGACCGGAGTAGTAAAGGAGCGCTTGGGGACCTAAGTGCTGGCACATCAATGGATTCCAAAAGTGCACCACCATCAACCCAACTTGGAGAAGATTTTGGAACCAGTTATTTGATACCGGTGTTTTTCCTTATGTGACTGTTCACAATTAACCTATCAGATGTTTTCCAGTAGAGTTCCAAGAGATTATACTGGATCCACCAACATGCCACTACTTGTCACCTCTGATTATAGCCTCTGACCTTTTAGGTCCACGAAAGCTCTTTTTAAGGTTTGCTCAAAAAAGTTGAAACGTGTTTAAGAGCGTCATGTTGGGACATTTTGTAACACTGTGTCTAGACAGATTTTCTTCCCTTCCTTCACACCTACCAAGTGATAGAACGTCACTGATGTTGCATGTTTCCCGACTCCGGCTTCCGTGACTTTGTATTCCACCTCAATCAAATGATTCGTATCGCAGGAGAGCCGTCCTTGCACCCTTTTTATTTGTATGAAGCAACCCAACTCGGAGAAAAAGCGATAAACGGTTATTTCAGCTGAAGGATATTCTGGGCTAGGTCGATAGTGATATCCAGGATAATACATCCATGAGGAATCCTGATTTGTGATGTAACATTGATCTTCATTTTGATAGCTGGCCTAGAAAAGGAGAAAACCAAAATGTCTAATGTGCAGAAAAATAATTGCTGTCATATTAATATATAAAATTGGATAGAACTGATGTAAAATATGCTAACCCTCCACAACACCCCTGTGATGAAGGCCTCGTTCACACATCAGTATTGTTGATCAGCATTTGGATGCCAAAACCAGGAGGTTAGGTGTCAATCATTCAATTATAGTGTTTCTCTGCAATTTCCACTCCTAGCTTTGGCTTACAAATACTGATGCAAAACACTGACCAAATTCTGACAAGTGAATGAGTCCTACGTGAGGTGCACCGTGACAATTAGTGTATGTAGCATTAGTGGGAACCTGTGAGAGTCAAAACATTTCTCTCGGTCTCATAGGATGAAACCAACTCTACAAATGACCTTTATTAAGATCACACCATTATATGGAATTTTTATGGATCCTAATTTTTTTTTTTTAGAAATCTTTTTGAGAACCCACATAAAACTTTCCTGATTCCCTCAATGTTCATGATAATGAAAGGAGTGGAACTTAGATACAAGGGCGGCTACTGCTGTTTCTGCTCATCTATAGCAAACCATGGAGTGGTCGATCTTTGGTAAAAGGGCAGCTACTCGTGTTCCAATTTATCAAATAGATAAAAAGGTAGATTTTGGTGTTCTTCTTCACCTCTAAGAAACCGAGAGCTCCTGCCGCAGCCTGTGCTCAAGAGATGGTATATAAAGACAAACTATTAGATCTCTCCTGCTCTACACCCAGAAGTGGGGGGAGGCTCCTGCTGCAGTCAGTTGCCTTACATAGAGTTATCACATTTTTACTTGAAGTATTAAACAAAATCAAATCACAGGAATTATTGATTTTTATTTATTTCTTTTTACATTTTTGGTTTGAGTTAAAGGAAATCTCTCAGCATGTTTGGCTCTGGGATCTGAGAGATTCATGATGTAGAGGCAAAGAATCTGATTCCACTTATTTATCACTTACTAGACTGCTTGGTAAAGTTTTGCTAGAATCCTTGTTTTATCTGCTGTAGATGTAACAGTGCTCAGAATGCTGAGCTATGTATAACACCGCCCACACTCCTGATTGGCAGCTTTCTGCATACACTGCACAATGTCAGCCAATCAGTGGTGGGGGTGTGGTTACACAGATTAGCTGGACTTCCTGGCACGAGACACCTAGTCCTGCCGTGATAATCTTCTGCTGATAAAACACAAATTGTATTGAAACTATGGCAAGCTGCTGAGCAAGTCCATCCCCTACATCATGCTGTTCTGAGATTGCATAGAAAAAAACCTGCGAATAGATTCCCTTTACGATTTTTAATGCTGCTTTTAAGATTTCAGTAATCATCTTTTTCCTTTTGACCCAGTCGTACATTGGGTGTGAGACCAGCAGCCGTTTCCTCATCTTCAAATTTCCCACAAGGATTTAAAATGAGGCATTTGCCGTCTTTATAATATTCCTTATTGCCCTGACACCACATATTACATCCACTATCTTGGACAAAAATTGGCTTTGGTAAAGGAAAATGGTCAGAACAAAATGTCTTGCAGCAATTTTTCTCCAATTTGATCTCATCAATGGTCAATTGTTGAGACCAGATTAGAGGAAAAGATTTTGTTCTGACCATTTCCCTTTACCAAAACCATTTATTTTTTTTGCCCAGATCGACAATTATTTACCAAATCCAAAACAACCCCCCATAAAACTGACGGATATTTTGAATATCAAGGTCTTGATGGACCTTGGTCTTTTTTCAATCTATGAAACTATATAATACATATACATACGCGGATGGTGATGTTTGGCTTATAGTACGGCGTCGTATCGATCGCACACTCTACCCTTCCTTGGGCATCCGTTATTACATTCTTTACGATTTGATCATCGACCTCTATGGTAATAATCTCATGGGGCATAGGATTGTCTTTTTCGTCTGTTAACGTGACCTATAAAAATGAAATGGGGCCAAAGTGAGAGGAGAAAAGCATTCAGAATAGAGTGAAGTAATAAAAGCAAAATACTGTTAGTTGGATATGGACCTCCATAAGAATATTTATACTCACAGCAAATGAATAATCTAGACCATTCCTGTAATATTGGTTATAATAGGAATAATCCACCTGCAGATTCACCGGCCGGCTGGTGATGTAGATATAACAGGATTGGGTATCTAGGACATCTGTAAAACGAATATAGACAGTATTTTGTAGCTTTTACAACTTGAGACATTGATTTCGATTCATTTTCATAAAGGGTTATTCCTAGCGATGAGCGAACATGCTCGGTCTTTTACGAGCATGCTCTGGTGCTATCCGAGTAGCTTTGGCGTGCTCGTATGTTATGTTCTAGTCCCCGCGGCTGCATGATATGCGGCTGTTAGATACACATCTAGAGATTGCCTGTTTGGTTGTGAATCCTCACGTTTTCAGACTGTCTAACAACCTCAAACCATGCAGCTGCGGGGACTCGAACATAATATACGAGCAAGCCCAAGATACTCGGATAGCACTCGAGCATGCTCGGAAAAGACGTTATCCGAGCACGTTCGCCCATCACTAGTTATTCATAAAGATACACGTTCCTGAGTAAGCACCATTTTTGAGGAGCGGAGGTTCGCATGCTCGGCTTCCGCTCCATTCACGACTGGATGCAAAGCACATTCTCCGGCTTCCAGAGCCCCAATCTTGGAATCCCAGCAGTTGGCAAAACTATTCTCCTACCCTATGGATAGAAGATAACTTTTTTTTCTGAATAATTCTTTAATAGGTTTACTAAAGTATTGATGACCTTTTCTTAGGATTAGGCCATCAACAGATTAATAGGGATTCAATTTCCACAGATAAATTACTAAATGGGCCGCAACGGTCCCCTACAGGCTACATCTCATTCTCTGTTCACCCGGCAGTACTCTGTCCTCTTACTATTGCTACTACAGCCCGTTCATTTGGATAGGATTGAGTTGTAGTAAACTGCAATAGCAGGGGCAAGTCTGTGGAGCTGTGCTCAGTAAACTCGGCAGAGAGCCGACCATTGGTGGTGCCAACAATTTTGTAGTCCTGATGGTATATAGTAAATAGAAATAAATGGATTACAAATGTATAGTTTCCTATTCAATGTTCTTTTTTATGATACTGATTGGTCAAAGAAAGTCATTTGAGAGTAATTAGTGGGAATAAAAAACAAAAAACAAAGTTGCCTTAGGCTTTGTTCAAACTTCTTTTGGGTGTCGTATCATTGGGTTCAGGTTCTTATACCGGAGAAGTAGCCTACAAAAACACTAGAACCCATATGAAAATCAGATTGAGCCATAATAAGTAATGGGGTCAATCTAGATATATTGGGAGCCATCACACCTGTCATAGGTCCACTCGGAAGAAAATCAAAGATGCCAATTCCAAGCCAGTTTGCCCTAGGGTTTAATAGTCTTATGTCATTAGACTTAGCAGACAAATACGGATGTCCATTTTTGGAGAAATTATGTTACACAATGCATTATAGCTTCTTGCAATATTACTGCTTTCAATAACATCAGATATCCTCAGCTTCCAGTGCACATTTCATGGATGGATGATTTTCCATACAATGATAATTAAATAGCTTAAACGTAAGATTAATCTTTGAATATTTTGAGTTCAGCAAACAGTTAGCATTTTGGCCAATTGTTTAAAATGGCTGGTGCCATTTCATATATTGCAGAAGATTTCATCAGTCAGATAAGGATCATATGATTTCAGGTGAGATTTTCCATAATGTTTTGCAGGGATTACTAGAGATGGGCAAACCCGAACTGTAAAGTTTGGAACCATACCGTGTTCGGTCACACGGTCCCAAACACGGGTTTCCATGGGAAACCCATGGTACACTTCGGGTCCGGTTCGGGTTCAGGGCAATTATTATACTTACCTATCCAGCGATGCGTCTTCCAGTCCTGCTGCGGCATCTGCTTCCGGGGCCGCTCATTAACTGTCAGCAGTATTCACTGCACTCGGCAGTCTTCGGCTTTTTCCGGCAGTCACCGCACGAACACTGCCGGAAAAAGCCGAAGACTGCCGAGTGCATTGAATACTGCTGACAGTTAATGAGCGGCAGCCGGAAGCAGAAGCAGCAGCGGGTCGGGACGATGCGTCGCTGGATAGGTAAGTATAATTATAATGGCCATATCTGTAAAGTTCAAGTTCGAGGTTCGGACACAAGTTCGTGTCATCCCCTGGCCCGAACTCGAACTTTACAAAAAACTCGGGCGAACCCGCCGATCCCAAACATCGGGGGTTCGCCCATCACTAGTGATTACATCATATGGCATTGTAAGGAGAAGGACCGGACCAGGCGTACCTTTTCTGTTGCGGATCCAGAACTGTTGGGGCTGTCACCCATGTTGCACGGGGGAAAGCTTAAAACCTCGGACTGACCTTTGCACTCGGGGATAGGGGGAGCGGCTAAGCTAAAAAAGCCACAACGCATGGGAAACAAGGAGTCTTGGCGGGAACGCGCAGTGCCCAGGAGGACAGTGTCAGCGTTCCAACCTCTGAGCATCGGGACGAAGCAGGCCCAAAGCTTCGGGGCCTCAGATCCTCAAAGAGAGATTGCCGACAGAGACTGGCAAAGTGCCCGCTGACACCGGTGACCGTGAGTGAGAGAGAATTCTGTCAGGGCATAAGCGCGCGCGTGCTGAGACAGGACAACCGGGTAACCCTCTGTGAACTATATCCTGATACACCCATGTGCAACTGCCGAGTAACGTTAGACTCGGGCAGTGTAAGAGACTCTAACTGTTCCGTTACTGCATCTTGCAACCTGCTCACAGTATAACACTGCCAATCCGGAGGGACTATCGTAGCCTGTATAAAAGCCAAGGCTGGGAATGCAGTTGCTGTTTCTGGGGAAATCTTGATGGTGAAAGGATGTCACAGCTAGCAACTTAGCCGTAAAAATAAGGTGAGAAAGCCATAAAATACTGAAGTTACTGTACAGATAGTGTGTGAGAGCACAGCAGTGAAGAAGATTAGTATGTGAGGATAAGAGAATAATACATTTATAATTAATAGGAAAAGAGTTAGAAGAGACACTGAGTTACTGGTTGCCATCTATTTACCCATAGCAATATATGCTGAGGGTATTTTGACATTAGTAAGGCTGTTTTAGCTTGAAAGGGGTTTGATACAGTCCTAGGAGACCCCAGACTGTTGCACACATGTTTTCATTTCAATTGGGGGCTTTGGAGAACTTTTTCGATTCACGATGAAATGACTCACTTAGAGCTGATTTTCTTGGGAAAGTTTGGGAAAGCCAGCAAATTCTAATTAAACAGGAATCACTCATCATTTTATTACCTGTCCCGTCTTCTTTTACAGTAACTTCACAATGGATGCTATTGTCGTATTCTGAAAACTGCAATATAAAGATGTCCAGGTCTAGAGATTTAATGTAACCTCCCGAGTCCAGCTGCAAAAGAATACAAATGAGAGAATGTTTGAAGTATTTGACACTTTTGGATAACATTGGATATGCTCTGGAACTTTGTGCAGGATTCAAGTTGTGACAATAAGAAACCAAAACACTTATAATATACTGTTGTGGTCTAACGGTGTTACCGAGCCCTCCGGTTCTAGGAAGACATGTCAGCCTCCAATAGTCGAAAAATGTTGAACACTCTGTCTCCTACCCAAATGATCCATGTATAAGAGAGCTGAGCTTCTAACCCCACGTGTTCATTGGTAAAACCGGCGGAGTACAAGAGTTCATCAATATAATTCTGACTCTTGAACCAAAAATTTGACACTTCGTGGTTTAGAGGTCTTATAGTTTGATTGTGTTTTATTTCTTTTCAGCGCCCAACAATTATCTTAGGATTCCTACTATTTTGTCTTATGTTACATTTTGGCAATTTCCTGGATGTATTTTTTTCCTAGAAGTATTTTTTTAGGGGAAAATGCCTCTGTCACAGAGAACTGTAGCAAGCCAACATATGGCGGCTCTTGGAGGGTCTAGTGTTCCAGCATACAAGATCTTAACAGTTAACTCTAAATTTAGAAAGTAGTATAGAAAAAAGGTTAATTTTATTGTTTGGAAGAACAAATGTACCTCTCCAGTGAAGTCCACGCAAATGTTATCCAAGCCCCTCATGCAATTTTTCGCTCTACCATAAGTGTATCCTACGTTCCTGCAGCACTTTCCAATGACGCTGCCCTGTAATGGCTTACCATATACGTACCTGTAAGAGTTAAAAAAAAAAGATGAGATAAGAAACAACCATGTAGTATTTTTAATATTAAAAATGTAATCAAGTAGTTTTTCATTTTGACCATCAGAGACCAGCTAGAGTGTAAAAAGCCAATTCATCGATGGCCGATCTTCCAATTGCAAAGTCAACTTTTTGGTAATGGAGGCTAAAATCCAATTTTGATACAACTTTTCAGTTCATCTTTACTAATCCCTTTTCAATAAAGGAAAGCTAATTAAAGGAACCCTGAATATTGGCCAGTAGGTCTACATCTACTAGAGTAATTCAGGATTAAAGCCAACGCTTTACGCCAATAATCATTGTACATGTGTATTCCATAAATGATGGTACATACGCAGCAGATACTTCAATTGGTGATGATTTCTCCAGAACTGAAATTTGATTTGGACAGACGATCGTGGTTCTAAATCTTGGCAATTCTGTAATATAATGGGAAGCATGGATGAGATAATACAGTGGAAACTCAACATTGGAGGCTCAGAGTTAACCTTCAACCAAGACAGACAATGACCACATGCAGAAAATGTGGCAGATCTAAAATCATAGCTATCCATCCACTTAGGTCTCCTGCCCCCTGTTGTAGGATATACATAAACTGCTATGGGCTTACACTGTAATTCTTTGTGCATCTGTATGTAGAAGTCTAGTGTGTAATGTTTCTCCTTGTGGAGACTGCCAGCTTGTGACTTATAAGCCAAGTATTGGGAAAATGGGTATGCAAACTAGTTCACCTCCGGCATGACGTTCACTGGCACTCTACTGCCACCTATTGGTGCAGCATTGCCTGACCTAAAAGTCTCCCTATGCAGTCTCCGCATGGAGTACCCCCAACTAGCCTCCCAACCAGTCAAACAGAAGCCTGCTCAGAAGGATGTCTGTTATGTTTCGGTAACTGAGGAGTGCAGGAAAAAA
>VIAB01011240.1:58416-73155 GCA_009801035.1 Oophaga pumilio
TCCTTTCATGACACATACGCTGTGTCACAGGTCAGGAAGGGGATTTAAAATGTATGCAGTGGAACAAAATAAAAAACATAAGAGAGGAGTTAACATGGAACAAATACTAAAAAACAGGGAACCATGGTGGATCTTCAAATGAAATACAAAGGCACTGTTTGGATTAAAGGGAATCTGTCACCACATTTGACCTATCTAAACTATTAATATGGATATACAGGTTATAAAATGCTGAAAAAAATCGTAACTGTATGCCTCATATCGAATGCCTTGTTGTTGAGAAATCATCTTTTATCACTTTATATAAATGACTTCTTCCAGGCTCTGGGGAGGACGGTGTCTGCAAAGATAACTCTGCCTCCAAAGCTTGTTTTACATGAAAGAGGAGTTACCAATGAGAAAAGTAACTAACACGGAACAGGAGAAATTAAATCTGTCTTCTTGCAAACACATTTTTTGCTTCTCTCTCAGCTCTGCTGTATTACAGCAATATTGCAACCCTTTCTGCCTGTGAGCTAGAAGCTGAAGCTGAGAGGAACCTGCAGATGTGTCAGTTATAATCACACACAGCTACTTCATGTTTTACCTGCAAGCTGGCATCCTGTGAGCTGGATCAAAATCTCCTCCTTATTACCTGTACACTGACACTATAATGTCACTGGTGATCACTGTATTATTTGTACACTGACACTATATACAGAGCTCCTTTGTATAATGGAACTGGTGATCCCTGTATTGCATGTACACTATGCACTATATACAGAACTCCTGTGTGTAATGGCACTTATGGTAATACTAGTATTGTGTCACTATGTCATGGTAATATCTGGTCTGGTCATGATGTGGCGGTATTTGTTCCTTGTATGTTGTATTATTTGGTCACTATGTGATGGTAATATGTCATCCGGCCATGGTGTGGCGGTATTTGTCCCTTGTATGTGGTATTATTGGTCATATTTAAAAAAGTATGTGACACATTCCCTTAGGAAAGAATATATGCCTAAAAGGAGTATTGAATATTTTAAGAAATGTTTAATATCTAAGAGTAGAGTAGTGCCCTGCAAAAAGAGTCTACCTTTTCATAGTGGCAAGTTTAAAAAATCTTTTGGACAAAACAAAAGCTGATGGCTATGTATGTGATATGGTGTTCAATGGAAACTGTTAATGTGTTATTAGTGAAGACATGGTGCAGAAGTGGAGTTTTTCCAATAGTGGGATGTGGGACTATGGAAGGTTTGAGGGGTAGAGGCGGTGCTGGGGTGGAGCCTGGATGGAGTCTCAAGGGGGCTGAAATTCCTGGTGGCAGCCCTGGCTTCAGGCTCACAGGCACTCTGAACAGAAGCAAAAATGATTCTAAATTCTTCAATTGCATCGCCTCCCACTAAGAAACCACCTAATCCACAACAAATATTAATTGAAATTAATGCTGCTAAACTAGACATCATTGAGTTAAAACTAGTGAAAATAGATAGTAAACTCCATATCTGATGAGTACTAGAGCAAATTAAGGTGGTAAAAAAGTAGTACTGAATATATTTCAGGCCTTACTCTCCCAGATGAACACCTCCTTATTGCACATTAATGGAGCATTTATGAAATTACTCAATTCTTCAACATCATAAGATGTTTTTGCTGCCTTACAGAATCTTCCAAACATTCCAGAGTTCAAAACTGGCATCCAAACATTTTCTAGGCCACACCATTGAAATGCTGATAAACTATACAGTTATGACTCTGGCCAGAGAGGTTTCTAATGGGCTGACAATTCCTGTTTTGTAAATATTAATTTTCAGTTGTCATTGCATTATCATCACTAGCCGGATTAAAATGTAAAACCTATAATCAGAAACAAAAGGATCAGAGAATGGTTAATAGCTCGACTCCTCCAATGCCCTGCACAATGACATCTGCACAGGTCACAGATATTCCTCCTAAATTTTGCCATAAAAGTCAATGAACATCTCCAACAAAGAGATGGTTGTGGCTTATATGCTGCTGTAAAGCATATCTCTGAATGCTGCTAACAGCAGCGCATGCAAGACAAATGCCATCATAATCTCGTTACTAAAATAGAGTCAAAAGTCTACAAATAAAAGGTAAAACAAATTAGAAAAAATATATTAATATATAAGTAGTCTTTATCAGTAAAAAAAAATATAGTTAGAATGTGTCTTTTAAAGAGGACATGCCACTGGCTAAAATATTAAGTTAAATATCTTGGAAAAATACATGAGCGTCCCTGATTCTGCCGCTTTTTTCAGTTTTGCGCTGCACCATTTCATAGCAGAGATTCTTACATTTGTTGCTCTTCTGGAGCACACTATGGGAAATCTCTACTTGTATTTCAACTGGACGTTTCACCCCTCTCTCCCAGATGCTGCCAATCAAAGCTCGGTACCATGTGAGACTGATAGACTGCTAGATTAGATTCCAAACTGTGATTGATAATATATGGGAGGGAGGGGTGAAAGCATTTTCCCATAGAGAAGACTGTGAAGAAACATCCAGTTGAACTAAAAACAGATTTCACATACTATGCTACAGAAGAAACAAATGTGGATAACTCTCCAATGGAGTGACGCAGGAAAAAACAGAAAAAAGAGTAGAAATCAGTGGAAAACAGGGATTTTTACACGGTATTTAACTCAATTATTGGGCACACATGACAGGTCCTCCTTAAGAAACACTAAAAGCACATTTTATAGGATTGTTTTGACTCACTTATATTTATAGCTAAACTGTGGTGTAAATGAATAATAGAATTGATATAACTGAAAAAAAGCTGCCCATTCTGTTAGTCAAAGCAGCACTAGAATATAAATAAAATTATGATGTATAAAAATAGAAGCTTTATTAAATGACTTTAGAAGTAAATATGATGAAATGTGACAACATGGCATCGATCTTACTGGACTCCATAAGCTTTAACAATATTTTCTTTGATGATAGTTAACTACTGTCTGTATTGTATATTGTAAACTGTTTGTTGCCCTTCTCTTTTCTTTTTTGGTATTCATGACTATACTTGTTTTTCCTTTTTTATTATGATTTACTCCCTGTGGGATCTTCACTAGTTGATTGTGTAACCTTTTTTTTACATTCAATAAACGATTTTTGAAACTACAAAGACAAACACTATTAGGAATGTGGGAAAAGTCAGACTCAGTGCGGACTGAACCTGACATTACATGACACAGTAGGCACTTCATTTTAACTGCTTTCAAGAAGATAGATGTGCTGATAGAAGCCATAGTTGGAACAGCTTGAACAGATATTGAGGACATACTGACTGGTCTCATATATTGCAGAAAAGTCCTAAATTCACATTTTCAGTAGTTGCCTCTGCAATATTACAGTGAAATAGTGGTAAAAATCCTGTAAATGAATAACATCCAGTGTCCATAAAGTATACCTGGATGTTACTGATGTATGCTTACAATTGGTAAATAACATTATATGTGACTGGATTTTTTACTGTTTTGTTCCCTTTCTTAAAGTCTATCTTCTAGAAAAAATGATCTGCATACATATGTCTTAAAGAGAACCTGTCACTTGCTCAAAAATTGAGCTAAATACCTTGTAAAAATCTAAAAGATATTTACATTGGGTGTTTTAGAACTTATGTATGTGAAATCTCTGCATCCAATCCAACTGCGCATTTCTTCAGTCATCTGGGGGCATGCATTTTAAACCCTTCATCCTAGATTATGCCAATCATAGTTCGGCAGCTGATCTAGTTTTTTCAGATACTGTAGAGCTGTGATTGACGGCATCTTTGAGGGAGGGGTGAAAGTGCAGGGCCTATAGATAACTGAAGAAATGTTCAGTTGAACTAAAGTGGAAATTTCACATACTGCGCTTCAAAAGCAACAAATATGAATATCTCTTCAATGGAGCGGCACAATGCAAAACGGAAAAGAGCAGCACCATCTGGGAAGCTTGTGTATTTTTACAGGGCATTTACCTCAATTTTTTTAGTAAGTGACAGGTCCTCTTCAACTTACACCTAATAGTAATAATTAGATTCTAAATATTTAGTGGCTGTTTAGATATTAGAAAACAAAATGTGCATGATTTTGTTAATATCTGTGCTTAGAGGCTTAATGCATTCATGAAATATGCTCTGATAGTGTTTTAATCATGGTAAATTAATTTACCAGTACATCAATAGTAATCTAAATAAATTTTGGTTTTGTCTGTAAAGTCTCAAGTTTATAACCATATCATGGCTCTGTGCTTAGTTTAACGACAGTCCTTATTTTTAATAGGGAGAGGGTGTGATTTGAATTTTTATAGTTTTTTACTTATTTTTTTAAACTATATTTTGCCTTTATTTTTACTACCGCTTGGAATTTGAACTTGTGTTCATTTGATCCCTTATTCTATATGCTGCCATACAATTTTTTTGCATTACATAGCTAAAATCATTGATTCCCAGTTTGTGAAATAGCGCACCGCTGTCAGAGCTTGAGAGTGGCATTTCAGTGGTTAGCAGCAACTCATAACTCATACCAGATAAAAGTGAATGAAAATGACCTCTCTTACTTTGCAGAACTTTTATACAACATAGTCTGCCTACTTTTGTAGAGTCCAAGCTTTCTGCATTACAGTCAAACAAGTACATATAGTCTATAGCCAATAGTACACATGCATTATACATTAATGCATTAGATATGTTTGCTACTCTGTTGTTTTATATCTATCGCACTTATATTTTATGTATAGTACCAGCACTATAAAATTTTCATCACAATACATCAATATTTGCTTTTGCTAACAACAGGTGAAGGAAAAATTCTGTGTTCAAATCACCATTTTGTTCAAGCCTTGTCAAGGTCAGAGTCAGCTGTAGTATGTGCTGGATGAGAAAACTCAATAGGTATTGTTCATTGCTCCATTCACTGACTTTACCAGAGTTTGCAAATTAACATAGTTCTGTTCTGTTCTGCCCGATAATGTGCATATTTTTGTGTTCCAGACTGTTACTTAGATGATTTTCTCTTTATTCCTTTGGGTAATATTCTCAGTGCATACAAATGCAAAGTAATCAATTTTTTCACTGCAAATTCATCTTAGCAACATTTCCAAACCAGCTCATTAAAGGAAACCTGTCACCTCATTTTTCGTATATAAGCTGCGGCCACCGTCATTCTGGAATGCTGTAGATAAGACCCTGATGTATCCTGAAAGATAAGAAAAACAAGTTAGATTATACTCACCCGGGGGGCGGTCCGGTCCGATGGGTGTCGCAGGTCCGGGTCCGGCACCTCCCATCTTCATGCGATGACGTCCTCTTCCTTGCTTCTGTTGTGGCTCCTGCACAGGCATTATTCTCTGCCCTGCTGATGGCAAAGCAAAGTACTACAGTGCGCAGGCGTCGGGGAAGGTCAGGGAGGCCCGGCACCCCCTAGTCCTCTATATAATATACTGCACAGTTCATAATCATCCGTGTAGTATAATCAAATGCACATCCATAGTCATCCATAAAGTATAATGCACAGCCCATAGCCCTCGATAAAGTATAATGCACCCCATAGTACTTCATAGTAGCCCCATAGGAGTATAAAATGCAGCAGCCCCATAGCAGTATAAAATGCAGCAGCCCCATAGCAGTATAAAATTCAGCAGCCTCATAGGAATATAAAATGCAGCATCCCCACCCCCATAGCAGTATAAAATGCAGCAGCCCCATAGCAGTATAATGCACCTCCCCCATCCCCCATAGTAGTATAATGCACCTCCATACCAGTATAATGTGCCCCATACAGCGGCTTTACAAAAAAAAAGTTTTTCTTTACCTGGCCAAGCCCCAGCGATGTCCTCACCCATGATTTGGCCGAGCCGTGCAGCGTCGTTATGACGTATAACAGTGAAGTGCGCGCTGACGTCAGCTGCCGGCCTGTGATTGGCCGGCAGCTGTTAACTGTTGCCGTGCGGGAGGAATCTCCTGCATGGCCACAGATTTTAACTGATAGTGCATCGGAGGATGAGTAGTCAGTTACTGCGGGTCCTCTCTGGTCATCGGGCCACATACGCCAGTAAGGGCAGTAGTGCCCTGAAAGTGGCCTTTTGCTGGTGTCAGCATGCCTCTGACCTGCCGGGCCCCTGACCCGCCGGGCCCGGCCGCAGTGGCGACCGCTGCAACCGTGGTAGTTACGCCCCTGATAAGGACTTCGATATGTGAACCATAGCTGTCTCGTCATACAAATAACCTTGAAATGCAGGTACCAGTTAGAGAAAAGAATATATTAGATTCAAAAGGAATACAGACAGAGAGAGAATAGAAGCGGGAAAAGATACGGGATCATGGGGAGCCAGGAAATTTTATAATATAGGAGTATTAGAAATTTCAAGAAGTCAGGAACGTCCATAATAATTAAGGATAAGAATAAAATATCTGCAATAATTTGTAGTGGTAATGAGATTGGGTGTCTTATTCTGCTGAGAAAATAAAATGCAAAGGGAATTGTGAAGTTAACATCTCAGTAAACTGTTATAAAAAGGGGAAATGAGAAAGGTCTCCCAGTAAAACCATTTAGTTACAAACAAATTCATTTCACCCTGGGATTGAGCCTATAGTTCCTTCATACGATGGGTCGAAGTTCTCTCTGAGAGCCATCCCTCCAAAGATGGGGGAGTGGTTGTTTCCCAATTGCAGGGAATAACTGTTTTGGCAGTCTTGAGAAGGTGATACAATAGCCTATAACTGTAAGAAGTGACAAGGACTGTTTAAAGCCCCTCATACGTCACGGTTAAAGTATGTCTTAATCTGTATACATATTTATATATATGTTGTAATGTACCCAATGCTGCTATGTATATAATGTAATTTAACTAATTACTGCTGCATGTATATTGTATATAGGGAAAGTGCAGTATTAAAGTTAGGCCACTAGAGGGGGTACTTTAGTATATATAGGAATAGGAGGAGCCAGCTGTGGTTAAGCTAGCAAGTTCCTGAAATTTCAGTCAGTAGGGCCTGAGAGCCCAGACAGGGCAGGTGACCCCGTAACGTTTAAGCACTAAGCCCAGTCGTCCAGGGCCTGAGGGCCAAAGGTCACAAATGAAAGAGTGCAGGACAGCACCAGTATTTGGCGGCTAACTTCATGGGCTGATGCCCTTTTGTCTGGGGCGAAACGGACAGGGGAACTCCTGAAGATAGTTAGCTGGCCAAAAGCAACGCTGTGGTACCAGATGATCCGGTATGACCCTGGGACATTCTGGAAGAAGTAAGGGAAAGCACAGGGCAAGAAAGGAATGTACTTTGTGATGATCACTGTGAAGCAACTGTGACTGAACTGGATTTACTGAAAATGGAACCAAGTAAACTCGTTTTTGTTAAGTTGGAACTGGACTCTGTCTCTCTTTGTTTGAAACTGCCAGAAGGCTGTACTCAGCAGCTCACAAGGGATCCAGATGGAGCCAAGAGCGGGACGAAAGGTACAGATCAAAAGGGACATTGTGTGCATATGGCGGGAGACCAGGGCATGATTGAGCAACTGTTATCAGCCATGACTATGGCCCTGGCTCCCCCTACACTTGGCGTAGTATGGCAGGATCCTGCAATCGTGCAGCGTGGGAATGCCATGAATGTGATGAAGAAAGATGAAGATATTGTTAATGTGACTGATACCCTAGATGTGACAAATACTTTGGATGTGACTGATACCCTGGATGTGACTGACACTTTAATTATGGCAAAGATGGCGACTTTGAAGATGGCGGAAAATGGCGCGAAGTTGGAGGATGACAGCTTTGATCCCACCCCTCGTGGGCATCCTGAACTAGAAATGGCGCGAAAGTCTGCTTGCAAGAGTCGGTGATCTAAGCTGGAGATGCAGGCCTTGGGGAGTGGTGCCCACCCATGGTGGGCTCGTTGGAAAAGGAGAAGGCCTCGCCCCTTACAGCAGATTGAGAAATGGGTGGAGTGGCCGGAAGCAACCCCACCTTGTAATGGTTGGGGCCCAGAAGGAAACTCTGTGTGCAGCTGCGCCATTACGAAACACGGCACTGGCAGCGATGGGCCATTCTTGCACCCGTCACTGCAGAGGCATAGGCCGCGTTGCATGGAAGTTGTGGTAGGAGGAAGAAAGGACCCGACCCAGAAGGACGGGAGAACTCGCCGACGACTGCTGGTCCATCGGGGCTCCTGGGCCTGCGGAAGAGTGGAGCTGGCAGCTGCTGGAGCGTCATCGTCGGGAGCTGGAGGCCTAGGAACCGGATACAAAGACTGCCCCGGTGGAGCCCACGCCGGAAGTGAAGTCTGGGCCAGAGTGGTCGGCTGCTATGGCCTGACCACAAGTCTGCAAATCGCCTGTGAGCAATTAAGTGACCACCACTGGAATCAGCAAGTAGAGCGAAATCCTAACAGAGTGCATATTCCACACCTTTAGGACTCAGCAAGCCAATGTTAACTTGCAGAATTACAAACATGTAAATAAATTCTATATATGAGGCATCCTTCAGGCATCTGTGTTTCCCGTACATGTGTTGTATCCATTTTTTTACGGATCTGATACATACCCATTATAATCTAACCATGTGTCCATGAAAAACACACAGAGACATGTCTAGCTTTTTTTTTTTACATTTTATGCCTCTTATCGGTGGGGTATGACCTATTTTTTTAAAAGCCTCAATATTAGGAAAATATAGGATTTTTTTAAACAGAACATATTGCATTATTATGTGTGTTGGACCATGACAATGCATCACTTTTTCAAATATCAATCACTTAAGCTAGTACAATTCTGTAATCATATCTAAAAACCATAAATTGCATGCAACATCTTCAATAGATTTGCAGACTGTAGACATGTTATATGAGGCACACGCTACATACTAAAGTTAAAAAAAAAGTTCCAGTTCTACAGCAATGAAAATAACAGGATTTATGTTAAAAAAAAAATCAAAAAAAAGCTTCTCAATGTGACAAATCCCTATGTAGTTTATCAGCTTGGCATGGATCCTATTGTTTATTAGATTTGACTTGTAGTCTCCAGCTTCAAAATAAGCATTAATTTTACGAGTGGAAATTGACAAGATAGACCTTGAACTAGAAAAAATTTTTTATGCTGGCTGGAACCTGTAGATGTTTGAGATACAGGCATTAATTTAAACCTCTCTTGGGTATTGGCAGTTTTGTTCAGCAGAATAATCTGTTACATAGCAGAAGAATGAAAAGTGTTTTTTATATCATTTAATAATATATCACTTTTTACACTATACTATGTAAGATGGCCGCCGGAAGAGTCCTTGAGGGGAGATATGTGTCAACGCGGCTATTAGTTGCGGTGATGTGAGCTCGGAAGTATGCTCCAGTACGTATAGTGCTGAGAGATCTATTTGGCCATTCCAGGACCGGGTTTTACGAGCGGTCATAAGAGATGGGTGGGAATGACCTCTCACATATCCCAACCCCAGTGGCATGGTTTGGCTAATAAAATGGAGACAAATGTATCATTCAGTGTCTGTGGCTGGTGTGTGCTGCTAAAGACACTGAACTGAGCGGGCGGACCCGCTGTACTATATGAACTGATTATTTTTCTGTTTGCTTTTCACTTTATGCCAGAAAAGGCTGTTCATTTGTTTTGGCTATCCAGAGGGGTTTATGCAGTTTTAATAAACTTGCTTGGACATTTCAACAATACCGCTTCCTGTGCCTACCTCAACCGCAGCCCAGTTGAGTACAGATTTCTACAACAAATATATATATATATATATACACATTCTATGGATACAAGTATGGGGACATCTAGACTTTAATCCTTGAAGAGATTTTCTGACATCACATTCTAAATCCATAGCCATTAATGAGGTGCTGGTTCCTGCTTTGCAGCTAAAACAGCTTGCACTCTTCTGTAAGGCTGGTTTCACATTTGCGGTTGTGTCTGCAGCGTTTATGCCGCATACTTCTGCATGTGTCATGTTTTCCTATCTTTAACATTGTGGACGCAGGTACGTGCGATTGGATGCTTTTTGCCACGTTTGACAACGCATGCGTCGTTTCGTTGTCTGCGGCTGGGAGGGGTAAACGCAACATGTTGCAATTTTGGAGGCATCAATTTGCCGCCTAGAAACGTATGCGGTTGTGTACGGAAGGAATGCGTCGAAACAATGCATTTCAGTCTATGAGAACTCATGCGTTTGCAAGCACATGCGTACGCTTTGCGTTTTCATATGCAAAAATGTACATAAGACACGCCCATTGGGTGTGGCTTGTGTAAATTCAAAAATTCGCCGGGAAAATAGCACTTGATAAATCGTCCGCAACTGCAAACGCATGCATGCGTGTGCATGCGTTTAGATTGAGGACGATACGCTGCAGATTCAACCGCAAATGTGAAACTAGCCTAAAAGATTGGTGGATTTTTGCCAAATTATTTATAAGATCCGTTTTGAATAAAAAGGCTTGGCTTGGATTCTAAGTCACCCCAAGGATGTTTGATTGCATCGAGGTAAGGATTTTGTATGGACCATTCAAGGTGTTCCACACCAAACTCACACAACCATGCCTTTATGGACATTGCTTTGTGCACTGGAGCACAGTCATGGTGAAACAGAGAAGGACCTTCGAAAACTGTTCCCACAAAGCGGAAATAATACAATTCTCTCCTCTTGGTATGCTGAAGCATTAAAGGGGTTTTCCTACATACAAAGTTCATTAATGAATAGATGTTGGAATAATAAAAAGTTCCACAATTGGATATGTTTAAAAAAAATCTTCCTGTGCTGAGATAATCTTATAAATATGTCCCCTGCTGTGTCCTGTGTAATGGCCATGTCTGACTGTACAGGAACATAGTCTGATCATACAACAGATCCTGGGCAGGGGAGGTGCCCATCCTACAGCCTACATGACCATATAGATGGTTTAGGGGGTTTATCTTAAGTAACAGATGTCCTTTAAATCACTGTTTTTTTTTCTTTAGGCTGTAATATAGCCTGAGATTAAAAAAAATAGAAAGCATTATCAACATATAAAAGACAACAGTTAATGCATTTGTTCTACCAGCTACACAAGGTAAAAAGTATAAAAGGAAAAACAAAAGGCAAAAATAATATTCTGTTTTGATTTGAGTTTAAATGACCTTTTCAATTTTCAATTCCCATATTTCTAGTGGGAACCTGACAGTAGGATTTTTCATTTTCACTCACCCCAGTATTCGCCACTATATACTTGAGGTCCGATAACTTGCGTGGCAGGTTGTAGGTGGTGGCGACGGAGCGGCCACTCATTGGCTATGGCCAGCATGTGATGCAACAAATTACATTCTGGGAACAGCTGTGCTGACATCGCTGGAACGGCACTGCTATGGGAGGTAACTCTAGATTGTTTTTCTTTTAATTAGGATCCTGAATTGATTAAGCAGAGGTTGTCCAGAAGTGGAGAACACCTTTGACTAGAGTTTAGCCAACAGTCTATGGGCACCTGTCTGATTCATCAGTAGGGAATATGAGTACTTATAGTGCCTAGAGCGCAAACACTAAATATGGTCCTACTTTTATTAGCTCTAAGCAATTTTGCTTAAGGACATTTGCAATACGTTTAAAAAAGATGTGTAATGTGTGAATGTGCAAAAAGTAGTCCAGGACTGCTGTCACTCATTTCAGCAGTGCGCTGGTATCACATCCACAACAATGGTGTGATTGACGTCTTCCTCCCTGCTTTCTCTGCTGGGATGTCAATCATGCTGTCGTTGGTGTGATACTAGCGCGATGTTGGAATGTGTGACATTGGTCCTGAACTAGTCCTGGTTCACATACCCAACATTAAATAATTTTTTAAATATACTAGAGCATTGTACAGGGGTAAATTCTGTGTTTAAGGTTCCCTTTATTTCATTTTGGGCACCAAGACCTGTCTATCAATAGTGGAGTAATTTCACAGCTTAGGTCTCACACACAAACACTTTGTGCCTCCAGTTTAATAGTTATATAACTTAGATGTACTTTGTGAATAAAAAAATGTTTGCTGCAGTTGGCAAAGTAAAAATGAAAAGCTCCAAGTTAATTAATGCTGACAGGGATTGGCAATAGTGTAGCTTATTACGATTCTAATAAATGGAGGATGAACACTTTTAATAAATTGAGGAAATTGGACAAATTAGTAGGGGAATATCTATGTGTAGATCATTATAATGTCCCCACAGGTCTTAAAAAACAACTGTAGTCCTTTAATATTAAAACTACAAAATGTTCTATACACGATGGATCCCTCATGCTTATCAGTAACAAAGTCACAATTCTAAATGAGTGTAAAAGAAAATAAGCAATTCTCTAAAAAATATATAAAAATGCATATTTAGTAAATAAAAAGAAAACATGAACATAAATTAGAAAAAACTATAAAGGGCCTTTAGGCGTAGTGGGTTTTCTTTTACAAAAGCATTTAAAAAATTGCTGCTAAATAGCTACAAATAGCACAAAGTCAGCAGTGAATTATAAAATGCAGTACACACCATTTTTTCAGGTGTCTTATTTTTCTTGCTATCGCAGGTTTTCAAAACCACACCATGCTCTATGTATGGACTCTTTTGCTAATTGGTAACATTTTTTTTTTCAATTCGATGTTTAATTTTAGATTTTTTTTTTTTGCTGCTAAAGTTAGAAGTAAAAATAACTGCATTATTTTCTGTGGTTTCAAAATGTTTTTTTTTTTTAAGAAAGAAAGCTGTTATATAGTTTTTTTTAGCTAAAGCCATGAATTAATTCAAGTAAAATATGTCTTCATGAGGTGCTGCTGGATTGTCATGGTAGCCAGGGGCCTAATTAAGGTAACCAATAGCTGATCTAGCACCCTTTCTTGTTTGTGCATCAGCTATGACCGAGAAGATGGCTGGTGTAGCTAAAAAAATAAGCCAGCCAGCCCCTTTCATACAGAGAACTGCTGACATGACAGTATAGGAAACTCTCTCTTGTCTCCAACACAAGTTGGAATCGGATTTGCTAGTCCTATATTATGAAAGTTGGCATCACTGATAATAAATGTACAGTGAGTACGGAAAGTATTCAGACCCCTGTTGTGTTTTGGTAGCTGAGGAGAATAAGCAAAAACGGCAATACACCAGAGAGGCTGGAACCTATTGGATTGCAGTACCCTGAACTAACCACACAACTAGAGGTAGCCGTGGAGCATTCCTACGTTGATCCTAGACGCCTCGTCACAGCCTGAGAGATAACTACACCTAAAGGCAGAAAGATGAAAGCTATCTGCCCCGGAGCAGATCCCCAAAGAAAATAGGAAGCCCCCAAACATGTAATGGCGGTTAGACAAGAAGAAGCACGGACACAGACAGAAAATAGAATGAGCAAACGCTGGGGCCCAATCTGTCTAGACAGAAAAGTACAGGAAAGGATACTCACTGCAATCCAAAAAAAACCCCTAAAAAATACCAACTCTTCTGATTGCAAAAACACCTGAGATCACACGATCTCTACCACCTAAAATCAGATCTCTGGTATAACAAAAGTAAGCCGCAGCCACTGAAAAAACAGGAAAAAGCAAATGAACAAATAACAGTGGCTTCAGATAAACTGAGAGGTGCACAAGCCCCCGGAGGGGACCTGGCTGACTTCCACAGAAGTGCAGGGAACAATGAAAAAAGCAAGCACAAAAATAAAAGCAGAAAATATCTTATCTGATAGCAGAAGATGCAGGCAAGACTCAGCAAACTTCCAAATGAACCAGGAACCACAATTGAGACAAGAATAATTGATCACCGGCAACCATCATGGGAGGGAACCTCCCTTATATCAGACCAGTCAGCGATCCCAGATTGCCATTCCTCGCTGAAAGGCTCAGTACTGTCTGTAACCACCAGAGGGAGCCTCTGCTCAGAAACCATCTCTAGCACATTCATAACAGACCCCTTTAAATTTTTCACTCTTTGTTTCATTACAGCCATTTGGTAAATTAAAAAAAGTTCATTTTTTTCTCATTAATGTACACTCTGCATCCCATCTTGACTGAAAAAAAACAGAAATGTAGAATTTTTGCAAATTTATTAAAAAAGAGAAATTAAAATGGCTGCACTGAAACAAAGAGTGAAAATTTTAAAGGGGTCTGAATACTTTCCGTACGTACCCACTGTATATCATTACTTCTATACATTTACATCTAAACATATTTATTAAGGTAAAAATGCACCAAAATGGTGCAATCAAAAGCACAGTTAACCTCACAAAAATTAACCCTAATAAAGTTTTCATCAAAGCAAAAATGAAACAGTTATATAGAAACACAAAAACAAAAACACTCAAACAACCCTTAACAAATATGTATCAGTCCTCATGGAGATCCAATCCAAAGATATACAGTGGTTACTCTTCTCTCAAAGAATCTTATGGAGATGAAGGTTGATTTACTTGAAGTGCAGGAAAGTGGGATCTGGCAGTTGTCTAAAAAATTGTCTTAGCTTGGCCATGTTAGGTCATATCAAAACATTTTAGCAATTAATTTATGTTCTTTTTGATGGACTGTGGTTTTCTTTAATACTTTCTTTAGATACACAGATAAAAAAGAAAGAAATAGGCACATCTGCACTCAATTCATGTTCCTCAGCGGTGACATAGGGTGTTGTAGGTGCCCAGGTAGGTAGGTCTAGGGCACCCACACTACTTAACAGCCTCACAAAGAGATTGTCTTGCTTGAAAAAAATTACTTAGCAAAATCATAGAGGTTCATAAATTTGTCTAATATATAGTGTTGAGCGATACTGCTCGGTATCGAAAAATATC
>VIAB01011242.1:2501-17572 GCA_009801035.1 Oophaga pumilio
TGGGTGTACAACAATCGAGTGCACAGTACAATGGGATACACCCCATATACCTTGCTGTTTGGGTAAAAGGGATGAGAGATCACTGAGCTGGAGTTAAACCCAGAAGAAGACTACCCGCTGATGGAGGTGTCTTTCTGGGTTTGGGAACACCAACATTGACTACAGACTCTTGACCAGCAGGTACAGAAGAAGTTCCAAGAACTCCAGCACCATGAAACGACATCTACTCAAAGGACAGCTCAGGTCTTGATCCAGAACAAGCGGCCCCGGGGAAAACGGGAACACCGATGGGAGAAGACCCCGCATCGGATGACACGCCGAGTTGGCTTTGATGGGCCAGTGTATGAAGTCCAGTCTGAATGGGGAGAAGGAGCGCCTACCCGGATAGTTCATCGTAGTCGATTGCGGCCCTGCCTGTCCCAAGATCCTCAAGAAGGAAAAGAAGCGCAGAACATCACCAATGCGCCTATTTCAATAGTTCTCGACTTTCATGAAGAATAGATGCCAGTTTCACCCCCAGACCTTAATAATTCACTGTCTACCACCCCAGGGAAGTGAACACTGAGGTGTCCCCGCTTGAAGCGACAGAACCGGCAGATTAATCGAACAAAAATATCCCCCTCACCTCCTATCAGTCAACCTGGATTATGCCAATCAAAGCGGACAATGTCTGGAGTGCCCCCCCAACCATCTTATGAGCAAGACTAATTCATGTGGCAGCGAATCATTCACGAAGTGAAAGAATGCGAACGTCTGGTGAAGGAGCTCTCACCCATGGAATGGCGAGTTAAAGGAGAACAGGGGTGTAAGGAAGGAGACTGGGCTTTGGGTACCTATGAGGCCCCGGGTCCAGAACTGCCGAGGCCACCTCCAGTGTTGCAGGGGGGAAGGAAATGGGAGTTGGAAGGGACCCATGACTTAGAGGGAAGGGGCATGATAAGCGAGGGGAAGAGGGAGAGTCGAGCATGGGAAAAGACAGAGCGTTCCCGTCGCAAGGAAGAGAGAGCAGGGACCTGCTGTGCACCACAGAGACAGAGAGCAGAGCAGAGACCCAGGATGGGCGTAGGGGGACTCCTGGGTACCAGTGAGTGTGCAGAGAGATGGGTGCCGAGGGAAGCGTCACATTGTGGTTAACCAGATACCAGCTGGTGTACCAAGAGTCAGGCACCAAGTGAAGCATTGCAGTGCAAGTATCCAGGTATTGGTGAGTGCACAGGAAAGCACATGACAAGTAGAGGCTTGTGCAGAGCTGCACTCTTCAGCTCTGTAGTTCAATGAACTAGGGGCTCAGCGGGCAAAACCGGCGACCGCCCGCTGCAGCCAAAAGGGGTACCGTGTATTGGGCAGGGAAGCTTGAAGACGCAGTGACAGCCTCCGCCAGCATCACATCACCCATCGGACTGCAAGCGTGTAAAGGACAGCGGAGTCACGATAAGTTGAATCTGATAAAAAGACTGTTGAGTTAAAAATAACCCTTACACTGTTAAAGTTGTTTAACCCCTTGCTGGCTCCCTGCGAAGAGAACCCCTATTGTGTTAAATAAACCACACCCTTGTTAACCCTTGCTCTGCACTTCTGTGTTACTGCATCCATTAACCTGCTTTATAGATGACCTTGATTGTAATTTTTGGCAGGCTTTCCACTTAGTGCATAGCCTTTATGAGTCTAGGAGTATCACTATATGACAATTTGAACAGATTGTGTATGAGGCCCTCCTTTATGTCTAATGCAGAATGTATCGGAGTCCCTCTTTCATCATACTTGTGGCAATGCTTGCTTCCTTCATAAGTTATACTGAAATTTCTGTTGTTTTAACCCCTTTCCAACATCGGGCGTAATAGTACGCCAATATCGGACTCCCTCTCTTTGATGTGGGCTCCAGCGGTGAGCCCACATCTTTCCGGGGTCATGTCAGCTGTTTTGAACAGCTGACATGTGCCCGTAATAGCCGCGGGTGGAATCACGATCCACCCGCTGCTATTTGCTAGTTAAATGCCGCTGTCAAATGCTGACAGCGGCATTTAACAAGCGCTTCAGGCAAGCGCGACGGAAATACTCTCACCGGTGACCTGCGTCAGATGACAGCGGGTCACGAGTTCATTGGCATAATAGCTAGAGGTCTACTGGAGACCTTTATGGTTGTCGCTGCCGGATTTCTGTGAGCGCCACCCAGTGGTCAACGCTCATAGCAAGTGAGTAAATCTGCTATATAGAGGCGATCTGCTCATCGACTCTATGTAGCAGAGCCGATTGGGTTGTGGCAGCTTCTAGTCTTCCATGGAGACTATTGAAGCATTCCAAAAGTAAAAAGAAAATGTTTTAAAAAGATAAAAAAATAAAAAAATAAGTTTTAATCACTCCCCTTTCGCCCCCATTCAAAATAAAACAAAAATAAAATCAAACATACACATATTTGGTATTGCCGTGTTCAGAATCGCCCGATCTATCAAGAAAAAAAAGAATTAATATGATCGCAAAACCGCGTAGCGAGAAAAAGTCAAAATTTTAGAATTACTTTTTGGTCGCCACGACATTGCATTAAAATGCAATAACGGGCGATCAAAACATGGTATCATTAAAAACTTCATGTCAGCACTCAAAAAATAAGCCCTCACCGAACCCGAGATCACGAAAAATGGAGATGCTACGGGTATCAGAAAATGGAGCAATTTTTTTTTTTAACAAGCTTTGGAATTTTTTTTCACAACTAAAGGTACTGTCACACTAAGCGAGATTGCTAGCGAGATTGCTTAAGCGTCAGTGATTTTATGACGCAGCAGCGACCTCGTTAGCGACATCACTGTGTGTGACATGTAGCAGCGATGTGGCCCCTGCTGAGATGTCGTTGATCGCTTATGAACGTTCTGAGCCGTTTTTTGGACGTTGGTGTCCCGCTGGTGAGCCTGAATCGCTGAGTGTGACACCCTTTATGAATGACTTTACCAGCGTCGCAGGCGGGACTAGGTTTTCCCAACGACCGCAGAGGTCGTTATACAGATTGCTGATCTCTGATGAGATCTTTGTGTTTGGAAGCTAACTAGCGACCACATAGCGATCGCACCAACGATCTCGCAAAGTCGTGTCGTTGTCGTGATCGCTGGTGCGATCACTAAGTGTGACAGTGCCTTTAGATAAAAAAGAACCTAGACATGTTTGTCGTCTGTGAACTGATAATGACCTGAAGAATCATAATGGCAGGTCAGTTATAGCATTTAGTGAACCTAGTACAAAATCCAAACAAATAACAAGTGTGGAATTGCATTTTTTTTGCAATTTCACTTGGAATTTTTTTCCTGTTTTCTAGTACACGACATGTTAAAACAAATGTTGTTGTTCAAAAGTACAACTCGGCCTGCAAAAAACAAGCCCTCACATGACCATATTGTCAGAAAAATAAAAAAAGTTATGGCCCTGGGAGGAAGGGGAGTGAAATACGAAAACGCAAAACTGAAAAAAGCTCCGGGGGTTGCCTTATATACAAGTCATTATACAGGAAAGAATGTTTCTTAACATATTTTTCGTGTAAACTCCAAAATTCTTGTCGATTTTGAATGTTCTATTGTCAGTCCGTAAAGTGGAGTAAAAGTGTGACACCATTGTTCTCAGCAGCTATCTGGGAGTCAGAGATACTTCCGGGGGTTGTTCTCCTTCCACTCAGCACTTTTTACATCCATTTCAACATTTTCACTGCCCCCAAGATATCTTTGTAGAGACTGCCAGAAAAATGCTCGGATTTCCCATTTACTTCAAATGTACTTTTTACTTGAAATGAGCATCCAGGCATAAGAAATTTCTTAGTTAAAGTAACGAGCATAACGTGCATTTTAGTGCTCGCTCATCTCTACTAAAGATAAAAACCAGGGGATCTCTTAGACTCTGCACCCCAGTCTAATCAGGCCTAAAATGATTTTGACCACAAAAATTTACTTTCTCAAAAAGCATAATGTAAAACTAACTGCTGTGATAGCTCCTAACAATTATCTTTCACTGATTTTAGGTGTTCTCTTAGTGAAAGAATTAGAAATTTTTGTATAGAATTTTATCTACCTTATTGACTACTTAATTTTGGCAAATCTAAAACTATTTATGCACATTTGATTGAAATTGGATTTGGCCCATTAGATTCTGGGCATTCACATAAATTATCACTCCATTATCATGACAAATGGACTGTATCGAGGTTCATTTTTCTTGTTTCATATATATGTGAAGTCCTAGCACAAGTCTGACACTCTCATTGGATTTCCCACTAGACGCTGAATATTCAACACTTTTTAGCTATATTGGGGAAAGACTGTAATCATCATAGCTATATGACAGATAATTGGCCCATATGGCATCCATAGAAAGTTGAATGTGTCTGTATGGCTGTTGTTCACTCTAATCACACCGGAGGAGTTGATGGAGTTATTAGAACCATAACTCATATGACAAAGTGATGTTCACACATAATACATAACAACGTATGGTAAAGTTTGATGGAAACAGATTTCCTCTGTACACATGACTATTCTTGGATGAAGTAAAAATGTCACAACATTTGGGGATGTAATCATGACTGTTACTTGCTGCATCTGGCAAATTCTAGGGAAAATACAGTTCAAAGTCAACTGAATGGATGGTTTCCTTCGGAGCTCATGTGATTATTATGCAATGAAATGGAATTACAAGCTCAGACTACAGCCAGAAAAGATCATTGTCCTCGTAAGTATAAAACCTGTTGGTTTCTTAAATTACACCCCCACCGGACATTTTTCCGCTCAAAAAACACTGACAATACAGGGTTATTTTATTTATTCATTAAGTAAAATGGAGGAATGAGACAACAAATATTGTTTGTTACTGAAACAGCCAGATAGATTAAAAAGACAATTACTTTGAGTTACATCAGGGAAAACAATCCGTCCATTAATGAGCATCTGTCTATGAATGTATTATCCATGTGTTTTTTTGCTGATAAACTTCTGCAAGGATTAACATTGCCAAGAGAAAAATAAAGGAACAATCAGCTGTGCAATTATAGTATTATATCTGTCTCTGGTGAGAGGTTTTTTATGTTTGTAATTAATAATAATACAAATTTAGTTTTGGTAAAGTTTCTTCCCCCCCCCCCCTTCCATTTTGCATTCTGTAGACGATAAGAAATAGGACATTTGCAGACAAGTGTTTAAAAAATAGATACAAGGTACAGTACAGTTGCCTCAATACTAGTGTAAGGGTCACACAGGCCGAGGTATTCTGTTGTGAGCATAAGCACATTGACATATCGCTAATAGCACACCGCCAATAGTAACAGACCATGCAACCGCTATGGGGCCTGTGAGTCTGAGGGTCCTGGATGTAGATACAGCTGAAAGCAATGATGGAGGAGGGAGCATCAGCTGGCGCTCCCACCTCCATCATTCCTCCTGTGCATTGCAACCACTGAGCCAAGCATTCCAAGCCACTCGCTGCAGAGCATGATTGAAAGGGGGAACAGGGAGAGGTGAGTATTATTTTTTATCAATGAGTATTTTGCAGGGATCCTCATGATACAACACGTTTCTGAGAAACTCGCTCTCCTTTGTCAGAGATAGTTTATGCAATGTCTACCTATTCCATTTATATAGTAAAGATGTATATCTTCGTACCGTGTTAGCCAGTAGATAGAAAAATATTTAGACTTGAGAGTCCTCAGTGGTTGATACCTTTTAATGGCTAACTGAAAAGATGGTAACAAATTGCAAGCTTTCGAGACCTGAGTAGTCTCGAAAGCTTGCAATTTGTTACCATCTTTTCAGTTAGCCATTAAAAGGTATCAACCACTGAGGACTCTCAAGTCTAAATATTTTTCTATTCCATTTATAGACATACTACCTTCATGAGTAGTTGACTAATTTAGATGTACATATTACAATACATATTCCACTTTAACCCATCAGTGATTGTTAAACATTTAAAATTAAAACAATTACTCAAATGCAAATAATTCTATCTCATTATTTAACCTATGAGGATTCAGCATAGCCAATTCAAAAATACTTTTGATTTCTATCCGGGGCATAATTTTATATAGTCACCTCCTCTCCAATGGGCTTTTACCGATTATACAGCCCATATCTCCTATCCTGAAAATTAGGATGTTTAATTGTATAATACTTAGACAAAGGGTGACTAAATTATTTTTTTGAGATATTATTAAAGTGTCCCCAATGCTTTTTTTAATTGACATTTAGTGCGTACAACATATACCGTATTTTTTGTATTATAAGATGCACCGGACTATAAGATGCACATAGTTTTAGAGGAGGAAAATAGGGGAAAAAAATTGACGCAAAAATGTGGTAAAATATTTAATAACATTTTGTACAATCTGTGTGGCTCTGCAGCTATTGCCTAACTGCAGCTCCCATCATTCCAACCTGTCCAAGCATGATGGCATTGTAGTTTTGCAACAGCTGCAGGGCCAGGAGATTTAAAAAAAGGATCCTAATGATACAACCTGTCATCATGAGTTGTATGAGCCTCCATTGTTAAATTTTGCGCTGGCACCATCCCTTGCTGGAGTCAAGCACTGACTTTCTGCAGCAGGAGACCTTCTCCTGCCTCATGTCACCCTGCTCCACCTTCGCCACCTCCCCTCACAGTGAGCTAGGTAAACTACATTCGGACTATAAAACCCATTTTCCTCCAAATGTGGGGGAAAAAGTGCATTTTAAAGTCTGAAAAATACAGTGCTTTACTAGAATCATAGAATCACAGATTGGTAGAGTTGGAAGGGACCTCCTGGGTCATCTGGTCCTATCCCCTGCTCAAAGCAGATGTCTGTCCAGCCTCTGTTTGAAGACTTCCATTGAAGGAGAACTCACCAACCCCCAAATGGCAGCCTACTTGGGCTTTTAATCCCATAAAGAACCCCTTTTAATCCCATAAAGAACCCCTTTGGATCAGCATGTGAGGTGCTCAGTAATTTTAAGCTTACTCAAGATGGTCTAGTATGTTTCACTTTCAATTTCTACTCTCCAAGTCGTATAGACTATATTTTCCATAATTTGCCTTTCAAGGGGTTGTCCACTACTTGGACAGCCCCTCCTCAATTGCTACATATTCCTTGTAAAATAACAACAGTCTATACTCACCTCGAGAACCTTCTAACAATGATGGCAATGCGTCGCCTAAGGCTCATGTGTTGTTGTTATACCTTTGAGAGCCCTGCAGCCAATCAGCGACTGCTTCAATCTCACTTCCTTTGAATGAGAACTGACACCCAGAGGAAGTAAGAGCTGTTGCTCTCTGACTTTCTCCAAATGTCTGTTACATCCAAAAGAAGCAAGAGTGTCAGACTGTGGAATCCCCTACCAAAAAAGTAGTAATGGCAGACACAATAATAGCCTTTAAAAAAGAACTTGATGATTTCCTCATTACACATAAAATTGTGGGTTATAGTTAATTTTGGGACAAAATGCACAATTGGTGGAGAAAGATTGAATCTGATGGACCTTGGTCTTTTTTCAACCTATGTAGCTATGTGAAGCGGCTACTGATTGCCTAAAGGGCTTGCGTGACATTAAATGTTCATACTGGGAAAGCCAGTAGGGTTGAGCATTCCGATACTTCCGATACCTGAAATCCAATGTAAGTCTATGGGAACAAAATATCGGAAGTACTTCCGATACTTACTTCCGATATTTTGTTCCCATAGACTTACATTGGATTTCAGGTATCGGAAGTATCGGAAGTATCGGAATGCTCAACCCTAAAAGCCAGTACTGTCATTGTTGGAATGGCGTCTGCAGCGGAGGTGATATTATGATGTTGCTATTTTATAAGGGGGAATATGGCATTTAAAAAGGGGTATTATGAGTAGTGGACAAATCTTCATTAAGCTTCTTGATCTGCTAAACAGCACATGCTCAGTAGAAGTATTATCAACCTCAGTTCAATCACTGTGATATCAGTGACAGCATTCTGTACATTTAGACAATGATTTTGCAACAGACAGGATTACAGAAGTAGAATTAAAAATTTAAACACTTTCAAAAGGGCAATTAATGTTCTTCAACTTTCTTCCTTTCGTATTTTTATTATACAGAAACTTGTTGTTAGGCATCGGGCAACGGCTGGATCCAAACTTGGATCTGAGGAGTCTGGGGTCTCCCATCCTAGTCCAGCCAGGGTAGATGCTGCTCAGCTTCGCTGTCGGTCCCAACACCTAGCCAATAAAAGAGAAGTACAAGCTGTTGCAAGGGTCTTTGTTCCTAGTAGCTTTAAGCATAGGTTGCAGAAAAGAACAGGGCTGCCACAGCCTAAGTCCAGGATTCCCTGCACTGAGCATGTCCGTGACGTGGCGGACCGTGATTGGTGATTTGGTATCAGCTGATCCGGTGACCTGGCACCGCCTGATTGGTCACGGGTGACGTCATCAGTAATGCGATTAACGAGATGGCTGGGGGCAGGGCTTAGCCCTTAAATGGCCTGGCTGCAGGCACGGCGGGGCGGTCAGATCATACTAAATAGGTCGTGCTCATGTGTGGACGCATCAGAATCTGGGCTCCACATGCTCTTTAGTTTTGCTCTCTGGGACCTGCCGATGCCAGAGATATTGTGGCTAATAAGCACAGGTCCTTCAGGCAGGTTAGATGATGCTAGGCAGGTAATCTATGTGGCGCAGTCTAGCTCCGACAGAGGGTAGCTGTACACCCTGAGCAGACTGCGGGGCGCGTAACCTGGGCATCGCCTGCCAGCTGAACAGAGAGATGCTCAGTCAGGTCGCACACGGGCTGGCAGCCCGTGTGCCTGGCGTGAGTCGCATGAACTTCCTAAACGGCTGGCAAATGGCTTCTGTGCAGTTAACAGGGCCATGTCTACACCAGCCTGCAGCACATCTCCCGTGACGTTAATGGAGATAGTTTAAATCCAATATCTTGCTTAGTGTGAAGTAACACAGGCAAGAGCTTATATTTCTGTTGTCAGTTTTCACCCTCTTACTTGAGGGGTGTTCGGCCGCAGCATCTCTAGCTGCACCACGGACCCCAGGGTTCAGTTGCTCCCTATTATTTAATAAAGTTGTTGCAACCGTCCCCTTAACAGTTGTACTTCAGTAATAGGAAAACCCCATTGATGTACAATGCTAGTCAAAGTCCGTCTGAATTTACAATATGCATATTCCAACACAGAGAAGGAAAGCCATTGTGTGAACAGGTGTGTCCAAACTTTTGACTGGCACTGTAAGTTGATAAGGATTTGTACATTTATCCTCTACATTTATCACTGTTATTTTAACTTACAGTTACAATATAAAATATTTGACACCATTCAACATCCTCAGCATTTCTTGTTCGGACTCAGTTTACAATCTAATAATTTACTCCAGTGTGTAGGGTTACATAAACGTACATAACGTCATCAGGAAGATTTTCATTTCTAGCTGAAAATAAGGTGTATGAGATATTTAGAGGCAGACACAGAAGTCTTTGACTTGTTTAGTGGAGCACTGCAGTATTTTATGCTCCCTAGCTCCAGGATACAATCATTAATCACTATTTAGAATCAATCTGTAGGCATTTTTAAAAGCTTTACAGCGTTGATCAATAATAATAAACCTTGTAGGCTTTTTGCTGTGGGTACACAAATTTGGTTGCACGCTTAATTAACCTTTATTTTGAAAAGGTTAGTTGGCACAACATAGACTACGGATTGTAAAATCTCTGGCAGAGCAAGACCTATATAGATCACATCAACTAATTGCACACATTACTTAAGTGATGCTGGTCTGGACTTCCTACATTTTTTGGGAAACATTTATTCCAATTCAGAAGTTGCTGGAAACATCACGCCTACACACCCCCCCCACAAAAAAAACCCCGAAACACCATAATGCTTACTCCCTAGATTTGTGCCATTCTTCTAATGTCAGCACTGTGTCTCCTAGTGGATGCATGCCGCTGTATATATCACGTGCCCCCTGCAGCCAATCATCAACTGCTGATTAGCTACAGGCTTCACTATTAAGTCAGAGCAGATTTCTGCTCTAATGGAACAGTCGAGGCTACAACACCTTTCATTCCACCTGAAGCTTCCAATATTAATATCTTCTCCATAACATGATGGTTCATTGATTAGCATTATGGCATTGCAATGCGAAGGTTCTTGGTTGAAATTGGTTTATTAACAACATTTGCATAACATTTGTAGGATCTTCCCATGTTTACATGTTTTTATTTACGGGTACCTTGGTTCACTTCCACACTTCAAAGACATACTGATTTTAGTATCTGAGATTGCGAGGCGGTGAGTGATGCCGATACCTATAAAGCTTTGTAGAATATGTTGGTGATATATAAGCAACAGAAATAAATAATCTTCAAGGTCTCTCACGTACAGTTAGCTAGGGCTCATAGGCATAAGCTACACAAAAAGATGGGCTTCACATAAAACCACCATGACAACACCACTTGTTATTGCAACAGTGCACAGTTAATTTTTGTGAAATCTATTGAGGTTAAACAATGGAGAATTGGCTAACAATCTTATGTGTATAAGCCTGACAGATGCCAGGCAAGAGAGTGATCTAGCATGTTAAATTCCAACTTGCCCCATCCTTTGTTTCTGCACATAAAACCATACTGCCAAAACAATCTGCCAGTGGCTTATTTACCTCTCCTGCTGAGATAAACATGCATGCTTGGCCAAGCTGAACATGCCTATTTATAGTGGAGAAATAACTGCTAGCATTTGGAGGAGAGCAATCTCATGTGAATTCCCAGATTTCAGTTCACCATACCCATCAGTTAGTTGCTGGCTGTAAAGGCTGATTTTGCATTAATTAGCTATGTTCTTTTGTGCATACAATTTTGACCAATCATGGTAATGCTTTCAGCCAGTGGTTGGCCAAAGCTGAATGGGCATATAAAAAGGATTATTTTTCCTTCTCCCTATGGCATTTGGTAATTCTTGTGATGTTTGTAAATGTCTAAAGTAGTATTTGCAAAATGTACAATTATATGATCGAGTAGTCATCAATCTGTAGGCAATATAAAATCTCATACCTAAAGCCCTGTAATTGATTTATCCTCCTCGCATAAACATTATATCAGGGACCAATCATGTTAGAAGAAATTAGAGCTTCATGCAGGGAGTCCATTCCCCAGTGGGGGCTAATAAAATTATCAATGAACATTAAAGGATTGTATACTAGTGATGAGTGAACGTGCTTGGTGTTTGGTGATACTCAGATAACACTCGAGTGTCTGGGTGCTCAGATATGCTCGGCACTCGTCGAGCATTGGCTGGTGTTCGAATCCCTGCCCCGCATGTCTGGTGCCTGTTACACAGCCAATAAACATGAATGGATTGCCTACCGGTCACTGTAATGCAATAGCCATCTTGGTAGTGGCATTACTCTGATTGTCTGGCCGCATTACCTCATCAGAGGTTATAAAAAGACTGGTGCCACCATGCTAGGCTCAATGATGCCATTGCACAGCTCAAGTACAGTTGTGATTGGAGGAAGAGAGTAGTTGTCCAGGCCTGTGTGTGTATAGTTGTATTAATTAGAGTCCTCTAGTGGTGCCACTGTTGCTAATTCTGAATCATTATACGAAAAGGTATGCCACACTAAACGAGATCGCAACTGAGATCGCTAATGAGATCACTACTGTGTCACCATTTATGACGCAGTAGCGATCTCGTTAGCGACTTAGCTGTGTGATTCCAAACACAACTCATCAGTGATCTGTGATTCCAAACACATCTCATCAGCAATCTGTATAACGACTTCTGCGGTCTTTGGGAAAACAGTCCCACCTGCGATGCTGGTGAAGTTGTTCATAAAGGGTGTCACACTCAGCGATTCAGGCTCACCAGTGGGACACCAACGACCAAAAAACGGCTCAGAACGTTTACAAACGATCAGCGACATCTCAGCAGGGGCCACATCGCTGCTACATGTCACACACAGCTAAGTCGCTAACGAGATCGCTACTGTGTCATAAATGGTGACGCAATTGCGATCTCGTTAGCGATCTCGTTTGCGATCTCGCTTAGCATACCCTTAAGGCTAGAGTCACACTAGTGTATGGCATCCGATGCGAGAGCATCGGATACGATATGCTAATGACCCTCGACTCCTGCTCTGCTGCGTGTGGGAGCCAAGTGTCATGCGACTGTGCTCCGAGCCTCTCGCACAGAGAGGATCGGAGCACAGCTGTGGAGGAGGTAGAGAAATTAATTTCTCTATCTCCTCCATTGCCGAGGTCAGCGTATATCGCACAGCACTCGGATGATATCCGACTGATGTGCGTTGTCTCACTCACACCCATAGGCTTATATGGGTGCGAGTGAGCCGACGGAGCAGATGGGAGCTACCCCACAGATGAATACTGGTCCGAGTGCTATGAAATGTTTTATCGCATAGCACTCATTCGTAATCATCGCTAGTGTGACCCCGGCTTAAAAGTCCTTCTTAGAACTAATCTTTTTCTTTTCCTGTTTGTATTTGATGCATTCTGCATTTAGCCTAGGGACAACTGCTGAAGCAAAGAGAGCAGCTGAATACAGCCTTTAGGCAGAGGTTAAGGATTTGTAGTCCATTTCTAAACGTATAGCTGCTGCGGGTGACCACATTTTTTTGTGAAAAAATTGATTACCTTCTCATCCATACAGTTTAATATATTTTGTGTAAAATGACCCTGCTTCAAAATTTTTAAAAACTGCATTTTTTACAAAAATGTTTTGTTCCAAAAAAATTGACTATTGTAATCCATACAGTTTAACCTGCTTTGTGTGAAATTACAGTGGTTTAAAAATTTTAAAACCCGCTTGGCCTGCTACAGGTGACCACATTTTTTTTTTCTTTAAAAAAATGTAGTTTTAATTAATCAAGGAAACTTGGTTTCCAGAGATCTAACAATTTCAAAATGCATAATGCATGCAGAAAGGGACAGGGAAATGGACGTGCTGATAATTGTGCACATAGATGATGAAGACGGGGGGCAGGTGCAACTATGCCTGCTGCTGGAGCACAAGCAACAAGCCCATCCTCCACACATAACTTCCTCTGCCATTTTGCAGGGAAGCACGAGACTCTACTTTTGAAGTCACACCAGTGCGAACAGGTAGTCGTTAGGATAGCAGGTGATGCTTCCAGCATGCTTGCCAGCACCACCCAGTCATCCACACTCTCTAGTCTCATCACGCAAGAGTCCAGATCACTTAATCCTCACCTTGATCCTCCTCCCTCTCACTTTGTCGAATATCAGGAGACTAGTGATCCCACACTAGAACACTCTGACAAGGTCTTTACACCATCATTTCTTGGCTGTAGCCTCTCACCCTGGATTTTACAAGAGGGACAAGAAGACATGCTGTTTAGTGATGCACAAAACATAGAGCAGCCACGATCACACAAATATGACAATGGGGAATGGCAAATTTTGTCTAAGGAGGTAAATAGTGATGTGATACAGTTGCCAGTAAGTCAGGTTGTTATTAAGTCACCAAGTCAGAAGGACCAGGGTGTGACGGTGGAAGACGAGGTGGTAGATGACGAAGTCACTGATCCAACCTGGGATACTTGCATGCAGAGAAAGACCAGCAGCTGTGAGAGGGAGGGATTGGCAGCACCACAACAGGCAGGAAGAGGCAGTGGGGTGACCAGAGGAAGAAGGCTGGCAATTGTTTCGCAGAGCACCGACAATTGTGAATTTCTGCGTCAAAGAGACAATCTGGGATTTTTTTAAACAGAGTTCTGAGACAAAACAAATGGTCATTTGCAACCTGTACCATGCCAAGATCAGATGGGGCCTGACCACTAAGAGCCTAACCACCACCAGCATGATCAGACACATGTCATCTATAAAACCCGACTCAGTGGGCCAAACGCCTGGGTCCACAATTGGTGCCAGCGGGTGACACTACTGCCTCTTCCACTATGCTAGTGCTTGCCAATCCCCGTCCATGACACTGGCACAGATGCCTCCTGCCGTGCACCTGTCCTTGCACATTTTGAGGCACCATAATCAGGCACTTTTAAATCCTTATTACTGCACAGGGTTCAGCTGTCTGTATCCGAGGCCTTAGATAAAAAAAAAAGTTCCCAGGCACCCACCCCCAAGCCCAAATGCCAAATAGTCACATTTCAAGGCTGCTTGCTGTAGAAACATTGCCATTTAGGTTTGAAGACACGGAGGACTTCCGCCGACTCATGGTGGCAGCCGTTCCTCAGTATTCGGTCCCCAGCCACCACTATTTCTCCAGATGTGTCATTCCTGCCTTGTACCATCACGTGTCCAGCATCATCACTCATGCCTTTACCAACACACTTACTGGGATTGTCCACTTAATGACCGTGGACAAGCACTTGTGGCCTGTGACGCTACATTTCCCTGGTGGCACACTGAGTGCACATTGTGCAGGCCGGGGCCGAGTCTAACCCTGGCACGGCATATGTGCTCCCGACGCCACTGATTGTTGGTCCTCCTTCTAGCAGGGTTTCCTACACCTCCTAAACCAGTTCCTGCACTCCCTCCTGCTGCTACTCATCCTCCATCTCTAATGTGCTATCTCAGAGAATGTCGTCCATGTCAGCCGGAAGCTCAAAGCTCTGTAGCACTGCCTCATCAAAGCGGCAACATTCTCTGCTGAAGCTAATTTGTTTAGGAGGCAAACCGCACAACACGGAAGAGTTATTGAAAGGAAAATCAGACCAAACAGATCTGTGGCTCTCGCCGCTCAACCTCCAACCAGGCATGGTCGTGTGTGATAATGGCCATAACCTGGTGGTGGCTGTGAAGCTTGGCAAGCTCACACATGTTCTATGCTTGGTCCAGATGCTCAACTTGGTAGTTCAGGGGTTTCTGAAAGCCTACCCATATTTGCCAGAGCTTCTGGATCAAGGTACACCGCGTCAAAGCTCATTTCCGCAAGTCAGCTACAGCTGCCACCACTCTGGTGGTACTGCAACAGCACATGCAAATGCCAAAAAACTTACAGAGAAAAAGAAGTACTAAGCCCAAAGATTAAAAATCACAAATATTTATTAGTGATAAATTAAGACAACAAATACATGAACAGTAGGGTGTCAAGGAAATGCA
>VIAB01011243.1:12304-23605 GCA_009801035.1 Oophaga pumilio
TACCCGATACTTGCGGTATCGTATCGCTCAACACTATTGAGGAAACAATATGAGCTATATTTGGTTCCACAGTTCTATATCTTATATAGCTGCTTAAAATGGACCTAATCTGGAACACAAATTTACTTTTTTTTAGTACATCTACTCACTAGTAAGTTCACCTTAAAATATCTTGTAACTATTCTTAATGTTGAATCTTCTGCTGAAATAGGAATCAAAATCTTTGTGAAAAAAACTATAGTAACTATTACTATTAAGACCTGAAATCAGTGCATTTGTTTTTACAATGTTCAAGTGTTGTTTTGACTTTAATTGACTGTATAACTTAATTTGACATCTATAAGAATCCACTAAAGGTCCAGACTTTTTTTAAGCTTCACTAACTCCATCTTAAAAACCATGAAATTCAGCTGAGTGCTTTTGCAGATGTCAGTCTGTCAAGTTCCTGAGAGCATGAGAACATACAAGGTTTTAGTCATTAATTCCCCTAGAGAATTCAACCGGTTCAAACCCTTGATGTAAGCCAATACACAGTGTTATCAGACACGATGCATTTTCCAAAAATGATGTATAACCCATCCTTCTTATTCCAAGCAGTTATTTGCTTACGGTTGAACAAATCCAGTGTAGTGAATTTTATATCAATGTGCAAATTTGAATCTTTCTAAAATGATTTGCTAAACATTTCAGAAAAAAAACATTAAAATTACGGTAATAATGCTAAAAGTTATAAATGAATATAACATAAAGCTTTATTCCTTCACGCTCCATGATCAATATGTGAAGAGGGCTTAGGAACTGAACCCACTCACACACAGGGTAGATGACAGCTCAGTTATATTATTTGACTTTAGCACCATTAACTGACTGGCATTTAATGCATGCAATTCTATATGAGCATCCATCATCCTCCACATGGATGGCGGGGTTCCCAATGGGTTGTTATGCCAGCCATGGGTCTACTAAAGACCCTCGTTGCTACCATGTTGGTACTCATGTGAAGCCCAGCCAAGGCTTGACTTTCTCTATTGTTGCAATATATCAAACAATCAAGCAAACAATCACAAGATCAAGTCACCAATGGAGATTGAAAAAATAATTAAGGAAAGGTTTTAAAAAAGTAAAAAATAAAAATAAAGTTTTGAATAACCCTCTTTTTCCTAGCTAAAATAGAGATATTAAAACAAAAAATTAACATATGTAATTGGCAATTCTGCATCAGTAAAAGTCTGAACTATCAAATTATAGTTTTAACTTCTATGGTAAACGTCTTTAAGAATTGATAGTATCATGAAAAGCTCGGCATGAAAAAACAAACCTTTGCAAAAGTTTGTAGATAAAAAATAAAAAGTTATTGGTCTTTGAATAGAGTGGTGGCCCAAATTATTTTTATATTTTTACAAAGTTTAGAATTTTTTTTAAAACAAAATTATAAATGTTTGGTATCACCATACTCATATTGAACTGGAAAGTCATGTTGGTAGGTCATTTGTACCCAAAAATCAATGGTGTAATTGATTTTTCAGAACCATTTCACCATAGCAGTCTATTGGTGATGCCCATACTTTTGGTTTAATCAGGCTGCCCAACATACCCAAATTTCTCCCACCAACAATATAGTGCCTGGCTGCATTCTGTTGGAAATGAAAAAATGTGTATGGTATTAGTTTATATGTTGACCATAATATAAAAGTTTACAGCAGAAGTCCGCTTGATCTAATGGTATGGGCGTGTCAAGTAGGCTGTAAGTTGTCATGGTGCACTACACGTATCTTTGTGACTGACACCTTCTACAAAACTTTATCCGTGTGCATTTCGATATAATGTCCAGAAAAGTATTATTTCCTATTATTCCAGCAATGTATTACTTAATGTCCTGGGTGCAGCACTTATGATAGAAGCACAGTTTTCTCTGTTGCAGATTTAACAGAGCTCAAATATTAAGCTGCATATAACCCTTTCCTTCCACCCTACTGACTAGCAGCTTCCTATGTACAATGTATATTGAAATAAACTGATAATCAGTGCCGGAGGGGTAGATGGACTAGGAGGTGATAATCTACTAATAAAACAATGAGAAAACAAAAAACAAGACGCAAAAAACAAATATCAAAAATAAAATAAAAAAATATTTTGCAAAAAATGCATGAAGGTAGTAGTAATAATAAGGGTATTAAGTAAACATAATTTTGATCAAAAGAATGTACAAGCCATCCCGCCACGTCAAGGCAACCCTTGTGGGACAGTCCTAACTCTTGTATTAAAATTCTTTCCCCTTGTCAAGTGACGTAATGTGAACAAGGACCGAGGGACTGAACCACCAGTAAAGCATAGGCCAGACAGGATGGTTATGATGCAGCTTGCCTTACAGACACGGAGTGATGCAACCATGAAAAGCACTGCATCCTCAGCCTGTGGTCAGCAACGATCACAGGCCTGCAGTTCACATGGGCTGCAAGGGTTGCCTAGCTTTGGCCTTTTTTGTAAAGGATGACCAAACTCACGTGGTCTGCTAACTTTCAAAAACTGACTCAGTAGAAGCAAAAATTGCAATAATTTGACTACTACATGTATGAACTGGCACATGCGCGAACAACATGAGTTAGTCTGGGAATCTTACTGTGCTAAAATGCGGACCAGCATACTTTGACAACCACCTGCCGTCCCATCAACCACATCTGCGGCTGCTTCCACCTCCATCACCATGCCAAGTATTCTCACACAGGTCTCCAGCAGCAGAACCTCCACTTGTTTACCCCCTACAGTTGGGGGGAGTGAGAGCCCATCAACTATTATGGAAATAAAGATGCCTACTGTTTTTGTTCACCAAGCAAACCACATCTTTCTCAATGTACCATAACATTTCTGTATGCACCTCACTCACAGTCCAGCAGCTTGTGGTGTTCACTCTATTCCACCCTCCCTCAGCACAGCAGCCAACCCTCGGTTCTGCAATTGTAAAACAATGTTTCCTCCTACACAAGCCAAAACTAAGAGCTTGAACTCCAATTTGTTGGCCACAGAAATGCTGCCTTTCTGCCTGGTGAACAAAAATAGTTCCTGAAAGCTGATGGCTGTTGCAGTGCCCCAGTATCAGTTGGCCAGTCGCCATTACTTCTCTAAAAAAATTGTGCCTGCACTACACCAGCATGTCACAGACTACATCACCCATTCCTTGAAAAACATCTATGTCTGCTAGTGTGCATTTCACCACTAACACCTGGATGAACAAACATGGGCAGGCGTGTTACATCTTGCTGACTGGGCACCGGGCATCTCTGGAGGCAGTGGGTCAGGTGGTCAAGGGGCTGCTAACACAAGTCTTGGAATCCCCAAGGCTTGCGGGACAAACTTCTGTATCTGACACTTCCTTTAATGCTTCAGGTACCTCCATCTCCTCTAAGGCCTTCACCTGCATCGTTCCTTAAAGAGACATGCATCTCAACAGTGTAGAGAGAATCCCTTCCACCTCCATATTGTGCAGCCAGGGCTCACCGTAATAAGACAGTGTTTAAATTAATATGCCTTTGAGAACGCAGTCACACAGCTCAAGAGTTGTGGACAGCTATCCAGGCCGAGTTGGAGCAATGACTCTTTCCACTGAACCTGGAGCCAGCAAAGTTGTGCAATAATGGTGTGAACCTGGTGGCAGCCTCACACACGTGACCTTGCGTGGCTCAAGTTCTCAACTTGATGGTACAGCAATTTCTCTGCCACTATTCCATCCTGGATACACTGCTGCAGAAAGCACGGACACTGTGTGCTGGCTTCTGATGTTTGCATCCCACAGGTGTTCGACTTGCGTCACTACAGAGGTCTATCGGTCTACCGGTTAAACGACTGATCTGCGATGTGCTTTTATGGTGGAATTCCACTCTGCACAAGTTGCAGTGACTGTGACAGCAGCGATGAGCCCTGAAGCAGTAGGTACTTTTGCATAGAGTGGGCCAGCGCAGTGCAAACATGGTGTAAATCATGTTTGCATTGCTCAGGTGAAGGAACCCTTCTGCACAGTTTCAAAACTATTAAGATGGTTAGAACTGATGATGCCTTCATCAGCATCACCAATTCCGGGCATCTACATGCTGGAGCACACTTTGAATAGTCTGTATGAGGGGTGTTGGTCCCAGAAGAAGAGGAGGAAGAAGAAGGGGATGCAGAAGGTAAAATAATATCCCTAAGTTCTGGACTGTCATTGCACAGGTGAGTGCCATGGGAAGGTGGCTTACAGTGATTGAAGAGGCTCATGGTACCAGACAAACTGTTAGAGAAGGTACAGGAGCCAAGGAACAAATGGAGGAGGATGAGGAGGCATAGGTGATGGCCATGCAGCAGTCAGGAGAAGAAAAGGATAATGATCCCCACTCTGTTTTCTGTGGTTGGTGGGAGAGGATAGAGGAAGCAACCTTGAGTGTTACCTCGCCACCAACACTCCATGGAATTGGACTTCATGGAAGCGCCAAACGTATGAGCACCTTCTTGTTGCACTGCAACATGATGCCCATATTCTTAGGGATAGGAATAGTGCTGACTACTGGGCTGCCACTCTGTTAAATCCACAGTACAAGAATACATTTAACCAGATGCTTTCCTCCCTGGAAAGGGACGTGCGCATGTTGGAGTATAGAAACACACTTGTAGACAATCTTAAGAGTTGTTTTCCCCAAGACAGCAGTGAGGCACACAGTGTGTATCTCAATACTAGATGTCCAACCCAGGTAACATCAAGGTGTCATTGCAACATCATTAGCAGCAGCAGAAGTGTAAGTGGCATAAGAAATTTCTGTGAGTTTTTTCACACATTTTTTAGACCAGCCATTCCTACTGTAAAGCACGGAGATGGATCGCTGATGTTTTGGGGATGTGTGAGCTACAAATGCACAGGAAACTTGGTCAAAGTTGAAGGAAATATGAATGCAGCACGTTATTAGCAAATACTGAGGCAAATTTGTAGTCATCAGCCCGGAAGCTGTGCATGGGACGTACTTGGACGTTCCAATATGATAACGATCCAAAACACAAGGCCAAGTCGACCTGTCATTAGCTGCAGCAGAAAAAAGAGAAGGTTCTAGAGTGGCCATCTCAGTCTCCTGACCTCAATATCATTGAGCAACTCTGGGGAGATCTCAAGTGCGCAGTTCATGCTAGACAGCCCAGGAGTTTACAGGAAATGGAGGCTTTTTGCCAAGTAGAGTGGGAAGCTTTACCATTTGAGAAAATAAAGAACCTCATCCACAACTGCCACAAAAGACTTCAAGCTGTCATTTGATATTAGAGGGAGCAGTACACGGTATTAAGAAATGGGGTATGTCAACATTTGCTCAGGGTCATTTGGATATTTTGGGTTGTTATTATGATTTAAAAAGAGAAACCACAGTAGTTTGACAATAAATAGTTTCATTCAACCCCTAACCATGAGTGGAGAAAAAGTTTTGGTGTTATCAATAATATACTGTGAAAAAAGGCCAAAAAATCAAAAATTCTGCCGGGGTATGTAAACTTTTGAGCACAACTGTACATACTCCTGAACATTCTGGTGCACCCCAGACCGTCAAAAACACTGAGTAAGTAGATCTGTAGTGGCTTTATTACCAGGATGCACAGTCAAGACCAAATCATGATATTCGCTTAAAACTTTAAGGCTATTTTCACACTTCAGGCTTTTTGTATCAGGCGCGATCCGGCGTGTTTTTAAAAAAACGCATCCGGTACCGGATGCGTTTTTTTAGCATTGACTTTCATTAGCGCCGGATCGCGCCTGATGACACTGCATTGCATCCGTTTTTGGCCAGATCCGTCGGAAATGTACATTCCGGCTGCCGGACAAGACGCTGGCTGCAACGTTTTTCTTTTTTTTCCGGAGCCGCCTGATAGTGCCTGAATCGGCGCTTCAGGCGGCCGGAAACAATGCAAACCTATGGAGCCGGACCAGTGTTTTGACAAATCCGTCAGAAAACTGATCCGGAATCCAAGGTCTCTCTCTCTCTCTCTCTCTCTTCTCTCTCATTGATGACTGCCTTTTCAACATGGAAAATTTTCTCTTTCCAGGTTGAAAAGGTCAGGACGGATCCGGCAAGAAAACTGATCAGTTGCATCAGTTTTTTTAATTCAGCGCCGGATCCGTCCTGTCAGGCATAGGACGGATCGCGCCTGACACAAAAAGCCTGAAGTGTGAAAGTAGCCTAAGATGGATATTCACAGGAACAAACAGTTTGCCAAAAGGACAGGAAGCAAGGATGTCCCTCCGAGCTCCTCCAGCCTCCCTCTACAGATCACAACATATAGTTGCAATAACTTCTCTTTTCTGTAATATAGGAACAAGTTCACAATTATTTCAACCAACAGGAAAACAACGAGATAAGCCATCCATTATAATGTTTTTTATCCCCGGCCTATACGTCACAAAAAAGTTGAATCAACAATGGCCATCTTGCCTGTCTAAGTGTCAGATGCTTAGCAGATTCCAAATCTAAAAGATTTTATGATCGGTGATTATCATGACTAGATGTACTACCCTCTCCAAAAAGTGTCGCCGCTCTTCAAAATCCCACTTTATTGCCAAGTGTTCCCTATTATCAGTGTCATATCTTTTCTCAGCCGACAAGTTTCTTTACTAGTAGATGCACCCTATGACAATACATTCCCCACCCCCACTTCAGACACGTTAACCTCTACAACAAATGACTGAGTGATATCAGGTTGTATAAGAATCGACATAGAAACAATACATTTCTTTAAGGTATCAAATATCTCATTGGCTGCACAATTTGGAAAGTCCATCCCATTCCTCATCATACCCATCAGAGGTTTGGCCACAATTGGAAAGCTTTTGTTGAACTTACGGTAGTAGCTGTCGAAACCTAAAAACATTTGTAAAGCCTTTAAGTCCTCAGGATGATCCCAATCCAGTACCGCCCGGACTTTCAATGGATCCATGTGAAAACCAGTGGACGATAAGTAATAACCCAGGAAAGGGATCTCCTAAACCGAGAACATCCATTTCTCTGGTTTGACAAATAATATATTGCTTCTGCGTATCTGTAAGACCTGCTTGACATGTACCTGATGTGACTCGAGGACAGTCGAATAAATCCATATGTCATTAGTCATCCCAAATGGCATCACAAGGTTTTCACAGTATCCCTCAGATTTATTACACTTACCCCTCTCGTTAATTCGAATGAGATTATATGCCCCCTGAGATCCAGTTTCAAAAACCATGTTGCCCTGACCATCTGGCTAAAGATCCAGAATGAGTGGAAGAGAATATGGATCCTGGATCGTGATCCGATTAAGTTCGTGGAAATCAATGCAGGGGGTGTAACGCCTCTATCTTTTTTCTTAACAAAGAAAACCCCCGCTGCAACAGGAGATGAGGAAGGTCTTAGGCAGCTTGGCGCCAGCAATAAGAGTAATGGAGCAATCATAAGGATGATGAGCATGGAGATCCTGACACCCCTGCTCTGCAAACACGTCCCTGAAGTCTGACAGGTATTCCAGAGAATGGATATCCACCCTGGCTAGCTCGATGCCCAAACAGTATTCATGACAGTAGTCGCTTACCACCTCATGAGTCTGCCAGTCCACTACGGAATTGTGCAGCTTAAGCCAAGGTAGTCCAAGAATCACAGAAGAAGACAACAAACAATTAATTCCGAGTGTATGGCCTCTAATTGCAAATTTATCACTCAAACAATATGAGTAAAATAAGCCTGGCACAAGAGTGCAGATTCAATGGTGATTATGAGTATTGGTCTAGACTGTTTATGTGGCTTGAGACAGTGGTCCTGGACAAACCGGGCATCAAACAGATAAAACTCCACCCAACTGTCCATAAAGGGTATAGTAACCACCTAACTTTTGCCAAGATGGATCTCGGCCATCAAATAGACTTACCCAAGGAGGAAATATGTATACAAGGGTTGCTAACCTCCTCGCAACCCGGGCTCCTTAGTTTTCCTGACTGCTGTTTGCAATTATGTATGACAGGATAGGTACCCACAAAATGACCCTTCCCACCACAGAAAAAACACATTTCCCCTTTATGCCGAACTGCAGGAGACTTAATAAAACCAGTTGTCCCCGCCAACTGCATGAGTTCCTCGGCTTATTCACCCCTAAGTACCTTTTTGCCCCAGGCCCCTTGGAAATTGAGGTGTGTCTTTATGTCTCTGGGGAAGATGGTGATCCACATAGATAGCCAGAGACATGGTCACCTCTAGGGGAACTGGGGTCTTATACAGGGCAAAGGCATCTTTTACAATCACAGAAACCCTTTCACAGAACTGGCTATGGAGCATGGGGTCATTCCACTTAGTATTAGTGGATCACCTACGGAACTCAGAACAATATTCTTCATTTACTGGTCTCCCTGTTGAAGCGTAGATTTGGACAGAGAGATGCAAACGGGGTCATTGTAAAATTCCTCAACCGTCTTAAGCGACAGAGCCAGACAGGACAGAAAATACCCATGCTTGAGGGGTCACTCTGGAGGAGAAAAATACAATCCCCACCTGTTGCAGTACCTGAGGAGTGAGAACATAATTCAAAATAGAATTTACAGGCCTCCCTGAAAACAAAAAAGTTATCCTGACCCCAGAAAACCTAACTGGTAGAGTGATTTTGGGCTCCACAAAGGGTTGCCTGAGAACCGAGAACCCTAAACCTGAGGTTTTTGGGTGCTGCAAAACAACGGTGCGTAAGTCTGCCACCTCCAGGCCGAGATGCTGCAGTTGCCCTGCCAGAGCAGTCACCGGATCCATAATGGATCAAAAAAATTATGGGCCAGTTTAAATGTCATGAAGTTGTTGCATCTTTGGGTGCTTAGCAGGTCCCTAGTAATAGGGGCACCCTGGTCTTGCACTGCACCAATATCTACCCTGATCTCTCCCCTCCACCACTCAGGGTAGTAGGAAGCTGAAGTGTATAGGAACACACTAACTAAACAAATCTGGAAAGACAGACAGGGATAAATGAAAACACCAACCATACAAAATACACACACCAAACAACAGAGTGAGATACAGGGTAGTTAAAGGAAGGAGACACCAAATATAAGAGGATGAGGATGTGCCAACAAACAAAATTCTAAGCAACAATCTGCTGAACAATGTCCAAACACCAACTCCAACCACGAACTACACCTCCAACTCTAGATCCAGGCAGTAAGAACCAACACTGGCAATCGCTAAGTGGCAGAGGTGAGCATATATTACAGAGGGTAGTGGCCAACATTGAATATCTTAGACAATCCAAGTAGGAAGGCTCTAGGAGCTTCAACTGTCCAGATTAACCCTTGCACTGCTAGCAAGGAAAAAACAGCATTGCTTAATACGATGGTGAACTACTGCTAACCAGTGCAGGAGTGTGTGAAACCAGACACCACGGTCTTCCTTCTGTCCCCTCTCTGTAGCAGTCTCCCCATGATAGCTACACTGTCCTGAAGCTTCATATTACGATCATCCCCTACCTCTACCCCAGGGAGGACCTGCTCAGTAAGCAACAAATTCTTTTCCATTTTGTTAGTGGATCTCAGTATTGATAGTTGTTCACTTAGATCCTGTACCTGGGCTTCCAAATATACAACATGCACATATCTTACAGGCAGTATGCAATCTCAATCGACTGGTCAAGGATTGCATACATGCAACAAGATGCACACTGGACAGCATTGTAAATCATGGAACACAAATTACTAAAGGGGATTTCACAAGACAGATATAAATATGCAAGTAAATACATAGTGAATTAATGCAATTTACTACCTTTTAAACTCTTAATCTAAAGTCACTGAATCACAAGTCACATACTCATGCCAAATCACACTTAAAAAGAAATCACACTTGCAAGCTCTCACACTCACTATGACAGACGATTTACATACAATTGCTTTTCACTTAGCTGCAATACACACTGCAACTCATTGCAATATACAGATCTTTCACCTCACCTCCAGAAATCTAACTCTTCTCTGTTTAAATTTTTTCCAAATTTGCTCCTTTCCATCATCTATTCTCACATCCTCCATGCATTCCAAGAGGGTCTGGACATCAGGCAAATATGGCACATGCCAGATGGGCTAGTCTGGCCATGGGCCACATTGCTACACTATTAAAAGTTTTTGTGTCCCCCGTTTTCAACATCCCACATGCTCAGTGCTCCTTTACTTACTCTGGCAGGCTGCCATCACCTAATTCAGCAGGCCACACAGGGGACATTGGGTGACGTGATAATGTTACTGTATCGTGCCTTCAGCATCCACTGCAAGACAGGGTAGAAAAGAACCCCTGAGTAAGCACAGTGTGTGCAATGTGTGTCAGATTTGCCAGGTACAAAGAGTCCCCCTTTACTTTGGTTGGTACCATGCATTTGACCATTCTGTAACATTATTCAATTATTTGAATAAATATTTTATTAAAATTATTTTTGGGTGCTTTTCTCTGCTGTTTGTTGTCCCAGTCACTACTATAAATACAGTATGTTGCTTGTCTAATATTACTATCTTCATTTAGGCTTATTGATTATAGATTACACTACTATATATAGTGCGGGTGAAATAAGTATTGAACACGTCACCAAGTTTCTAAGTAAATAAATTTCTAAAGGTTTTATTGGCATGAAATTCTCATCATATGTCGGCAACAACTCATCCAATCCACAGAGAAATCAAACCATATCAGTCCATAAACTGTTATGCTTAATAATGAGGAATGACACAGGGAAAAAGTATTGAACACGCTTACTGAAATTTTTTAATACTTAAAAAAAAATCCTTTGTTGGTGATGGCAGGTTCTAAACGCCTCCTGCATGGAGAAACTAGTCACATGCATTGCTCAGGTATGATTTTGGAAAATTCTTCCACACAAACACTCAAGATGAGTTAAAGCACCACTCCAGCATTTTTTATTGCAGCACTGGAGTGGTGCTTCTAATCTAAGCTCCCTACCCCAAATCTTATACTTACGAGCCGTCATCTTCATCTTTTGTCAGCGCTGCTCCTGTTGGTCTTCGGTTGGATCTGCTGGATCACTCAAATATGTGCTGGGTGATCTGAAAGTCACAACGAGGCTCTCATAGACTTGCACTGAGAGCTTGTGACCATTACCTCTGACTTCTAGTCAGCCAGAAGCTGCGATCAGATAATGGTGGCATCGTGTCTGGAGAGATGCTCATAATAGCTGAAGACAGCAGCTGATAAGTATAAGGCTAGAGTCAGGGAACTTACATTAGTAAGCCCTGAAATAAAAAAAATGCTGGCATGTGTTATGAATGTGCTGGAGATGGTTTCTGAGCAGAGGCTC
>VIAB01011244.1:31029-44890 GCA_009801035.1 Oophaga pumilio
AAGTACGTTTTCTCAGTGATGAAAGTAGTCTGTGAGTTATTTTGCTTATTAATTCATCACAAGGATTGTTGGAGATTGTTGTTACATCTGTTAATATAGTCTGGCAAAAATATTTTATATTGACAGTATGTGAAGGTCGTAGGTTATATTTCTCACATATTTCTGTTAATGATAGTATATAGTGTTTGCCTTACAGTGCCACTGAGAAAAAGTCTGTTTGACAGCTCATGTTAAAATTCAGGGTGACTCCTAAAAATGTTGTACTTTGATGCTAAGGATATGTGCAGATGGCATCTTTTAGACTCTGAAGGACCTGCATTGTTTTTGAAGCAAAAGATACTTTGGGTAAACCCTGACATTGTTTTCCCTGAAGTATCTTTTTGTATGTCTTTTTGGACATCTTTTGCAGCTGACATTTTTTTTTAATTCCATACAGTGATGGTTTCCAGTTGGAAGCCACCAAAAGAATGGCGCGGTCAGTTCTTTTTGTCACTTCATGGCTTTCAAAGCCTGAAGTGATTAGAAGAAGTTACAAAAGATGGGACTCATGCACAGCAATTGGTTCTGACATTTCTATGCAAATGTTAATTCTTTTTGGTGTTTTGCTTTTTCAGGCAGATTCTGCTCAGAATTCGCCTGGAAAAGACATCATGCGCACACCCAAAGAGACAAAAAAATGTAAATATAAATGAATTTCCTTGTTTCCTTCCATGTTATTCTGCTATTCTATGACAGCAACCAAGATTTAGTTTGTGTTGGGGGGGTCTAAGAAGTATGTGTAAAAGGCATAATATTGTTTGTCGGGAAAACACCACTGTAAGGGCTCTCTCGCAAGGTGATTGTCACGGTGTGACAGGACCCTACGGGTGGTCGGTCAGCGGACAGCACAACTCACAAACAATGGGATGGAAAAAGTGTGAGGAAGGCCCTACCAATAGGGAATGAGGGATGGTCACCACCTGAGCTCAAACCTGAACCTGTCCCTGCACTCACCAAATGCCCTATGTGGGTTCTTCCCCCCCACCTCTGTCAGGATATCTCATCCCTCGCTGTCACCTAAAATTACCCTGGCTAGTGCACTGGCCGGCATAGGGCGCTAGCCTAGCCACTACAGGTAATACCACACAGGATAGTGAAAAACATATAAGGGACGGGAAATAACAACTTAGCTTATGGATACCGCTGCTAAGCTCCACACCGCAGATAACAACAGCAACGACTCCAAACACCAGACATGGCTGACCCCAGAGAGCTGCTCCTGCTAGGCTGGTCTCCAGAAAGAAACTATCACCAACAGTCAGCTGATGCTCTCGGGTGACCTATTAAAGGATGGTGGGAGGGGTCACCACCCACATCAGCTGACCCAGCAGCACTGCAGTAACACCAGATTGCCAGCGGGGAAAAACTGACATTAACCCCCGCTGGCCTGAAAGGTTAAAAGTTTAAACTGAGTGGAACCAGAGCCGCCACAAATCCAAAAATGGATCGTGACAGGCTCACTCAGATGTCTCATGTTTCATGTACAAGTGCTATCCTTGTTTTTTCACAGATAGCACTCGTACTTGTGAAAGTCTACGGGGCCATTCACTTGTGCGGAAAATCGTGGAGACGTCTGATTTTGATCCGAGGGCCAGATCAGATCATAATCAGCTGTGCAAGTCAGTGGGTCCGTGAAAAAATTGGACCGCACTCAAATGACATCAAAGTGTGGTCTGATTTTCACAGGTTGTAAAAAAAAAAAAACTGGAGAAACTTTTTTAAAATTTTTCACAGAAAGAGAAAGACGAATCACAAATGGACCACCCACACCCTGATCAAGCTCTGATTAGAGTCTCATCAAAATAATCTGTTTTTATCACACTTGAGAAAATCGGACATCTGAATGATCCCTTATGCATATATGTGTAGAAGCCCTGTAAAAGCCCTGTATTAGTATATACATTATGTCCTTTCAACACATGGTGTATATAATTGCAAGCAGATAAACATATTTATATGCTCACTTACTATATTTTTTCTGTAATTCATATCGCATCTTCTGATGTATTACTCTAACAGAAATCAGATAGAAAATTTCCTGACTGATTTATATGAAAATATGTAAAACATTAAGCACATGGCTGTGCATAAAAAATATGAATCATTGATTATGTAACTGCTATTGCTAATATAGCTGCAGTTCTGCTTAATATAATCATGTATCCTCAAAGTCTGAGCAGCACGGTGGCTCAGTGGTTAGCACAGTAACCTTACAATGCTGGGATCCTTAGTACAAATCCGACCAAGGACAACATCTGCAAGGTTTGTATGTTTCCCCCATTTTTGCGTAGGTTTCCTCTGGGTACACCAGCTTCTTCCCACACACCGAAGACATACTAATAGGGAATTAGATTGTGAGCCCCAGTAGGAGCCATGATGATAATGTTTGTAAAGAAATACATAATTCGTTAGTGCTAAAAATCAGGCATAATAAATGATTCGTGTAAGTCAGCGGAATTTTAGAAACCAAAATTCAGGGCTTACATGAAGAGCAGACTTCATCCATATTTAAAAAATGTATTAGATATAGGCTGGTTTTCCATCTTTGGTTGACTAATGCCATATTTTTGTAAATGGGAATCATTGAGAATATTTGCAGAAACCATAGAAAAGGGACTGGCTTTCAGAGTTTTTTGAGAAGTCTTTTGCAACAGATCCACTCTGAAAAACATCTGAAAAATCGTTTAGAAAAAAATCCTAGAAAGACTTTCCATTCAGTTTTATTGTTAAACCACTGTCACATAGCCATAAGACTGCGGCGTCTGATTTCTCTCACTCCTGCACTGATTAGAAGCACTTCACCTTTATATTAAACGGTGCAGGTTTCTTTTAGCAGTGCAGGGGTTAATCTGCTCACTTGAGAGCTCTTGGAAGCTTTTCTGCATTAAGACTCTCAGCTGTGCACTGTTAGCCACTCACATCTCCTATGTAATCTGGGCCTTGGCAAGCACTCATTGCCATAGAGAGCTTATGCTGCGTGGTTGGAGATGGTAGTTTGTAGTTGTTCTTTGAGAAGGAGTTTGGTGGATTTATCTGAGACTGTTGCAAGGTCTTGGGTGTGTGCTAATCCCCTTCTCCTTTGGTTTTTCCCCATCCTCCACTCCCCAGTGTTTACCTCTGTTGTTTGCGTGAGTATATTTGAATGATTGGTATTTTCCTTTATCCCTATTTGTATTACTTATTGTTAGTCTGGTTGATGTATTACGGTACACTACTGCTTCCCTCTCCCCTCCCCTGGGTGGGAGAGGGATAAAGACTGAGGGCGGATTCAGGAGCTAAGGCAAGGTACGTGGTCCCGGCGTCTTCACCATCAGAAGTAATCCGGGCTACAGGGCAAGCTATGGCGCCTCTGGCGTTAGGGAGAGGGAAGGAGCCCCTGGTCCTGGGATACCTGACAACAGAGTAGTGATGACAACTTTGCTGTTCATATGTTCAGTTTTTGAGTATTTTTCCTACAACATCAAGTTTCAAAAAAAGCCTAATAGGTAATAAGAGGAGTCAGCGATAGGCGGTCATGAAGGAGCGCTTAGGAAGCAACCCCAGGGTGGACAAGATGCCGGATCTCCACAGCAGTTCCAGCCTAAAACCTCCAATGGAGGATAGGAGCAATGAGAAAGTGGAAAACGGTCTTAGGAGCACAGGAAAGAGACTCAGACGAAAGATGGGGTTAAACCACAATGCGTTTCGACGGAGGATCCATCTTCATCAGGTGATGACGGATCCTCCGTCGAAACGCGTTGTGGTTTAACCCCATCTTTCGTCTGAGTCTCCTGTGCTCCTAAGACCATTTTCCATTTTCTCATAATAGGTAATAAGAAGCTTCTCCTGATGGAAAAGTCTCCAAATTAAACACTATCTAAACCAAAGGCAGCCAAAAACTGTAAACACAATTGAAAAACTCTTCAAAACTGCTTCCATAAGGCCACGTGCGCACTTTGAGTGTTTAGGGAATTTTTTATTTCAGTATTTGTAAGCAAAAACCAAGAATGGGTGATAAATACAGAAGTGGTGACGTGTTTCTATTATACTTTTCCTCTGATTGTTCCACTCCTGGTTTTGGCTTACAGATACTGATGTAAAATACTCACCAAATACTGAACATGTGAACGAGGCCTAAATACTTCAAGAAACAAAAAGCTCTTCTAAAAACTCCTCAAACTCAAGATGGCTTCACTAGTGGTTTTGGTGTCTTTTTCTGTAATTTTCCACTATATCTATAGTGCGGCTTCCCAGCAGAAGCCGCCAGGAGGATGAGCATGCTACTTCTTTTAACAACTTCATGGTTTTTGAACCTTGAAGAGGTTAAAAGAACTGACAAAAGACTGAAAATGTGCACAGCGATGTTGTTTTTACATTGCTGTGTGTGTTATGTTCATTTTTAGCTATACTTTTTCAGGTGGATTCTATGCAGAACTTGCTTGAGATAGACAATGTGTGCACATACCACAAGAGTGTTTCTTGAAATGTTTTTCACTAGAAAACTCATATTTTTTGACTGCTTCAAAAACACTTTGTACTGTATGCACATACCCTGAAAGCATATTACGGCTGCTGCTTTTGACTCTATAAAATATCTATATCATAACGTTAACCATTATGCATACATAAGACCATAACAAAGCTAGCCAGTTACATTTTTTTTATTTTTGGATGCAGGCTTTTATGGACTGGGCTGTGACCGCAAGATACCCCAAAAATAACCCTAACACAGCTACCTTGACTGCTTTTATTGCAAGGGCGAGCTTCTCCTTGATTTCTAAAATGCTTATATACAACATAATATAACGTCATGTACAGGTTTTGATTTTTTATTTTCAATAATATTTGTGTAAACCTTCAAGGCTCATAGCCTATCACTAATATGTGTCTTTTATGATGTGCTGACATCTTATGAGTTTTGTGCTTTATATCTTAGCTGTGCCTTAAAATAATAGCAGGCTCTAAAATATTTATGCACACTTCTAGTACAAGACATTTTATGAATATTTATTCTTTACGGAAAGAAAAACAAATCTGTTGGAAAGTTGGCTGGATTCTGATTATTTTCTTTTGAGCTAAAAAGTAAAGAACGTGAGGACCCTGTGGCATAGAAGAGTAATTATTTATATAGAATTGTGAAGACTAACCTTCCCTGGAGACATAATGCCTTTTCTTTAGGGCTCTGGGGTAAGTGAGCATAACGGGTAAGTTGGTAATTTCCTCCCAACTGCCCCAAATCTCTTATTTGGCTGTAGACTTCTGAGGTCAGAATCCCCTGGCGTCCCCAACCAAGCAAAAAATATACATTGACTTGTGTGAGATGGAAAGCAGTGACATTTTTCTTGCTTGATATAATTATTCCATACTTTGAGTTTGACAATTGAGAAACTGTGTTTTGACACTTTGATTGGATTTCTTTGAATTCCGGGTTCTATTTATAGCTGATAGTTATAGGAGTTATGTCATAGAAATTGCTCTAACATTGTATAATTTTGTTTTGACATAGAAGTGATATTCCTTGGAGGTCATTTGATTATACTCCATATGAAAATAAAATATCGTTAGAAATGAGGTTCATGTGGGACATTTACAGGGTCGCATATTCTGTGATTCATGTCCGCTGTTGCTTTGTGAGCTAGATCTTTACATTCAGATACATAGTGAATTCTTCCAACAGGATGGCATTATTATTTACAGTCACCTTATACCTAATAGTATGGAATTTCCCTAAAAATGAAAAGTTGCTCTGGATATATTTGATTTCCGCTGTTGACCTCTTGGCGCTGCCCTTAGAATACAAGTACAGTTTCATAGTTACATAAGTTGAAAAAAGACCTAGGTCCATGAAGTTCAACCTTTCTCCACCAATTATACATTTGTTGTCACTAAATTAACTATAACCCGCAATTTTATGTGTACTCAGGAAATCTTCCAGCCCTTTTTTAAAAGCTGTTATAGTGTCTGCCATTACTACCTCTTGTGGTAGGGCGGACCACAGTCTGACTGCTCTAACTGTAGAGACCCCTTTCCTATTTAGCTGCCGGAATCTCCTTTCTTCCACCCGTAATGAGCTCCCTTGGTCTTTAGTATGATCTTTGGAAGGAATAAGTCATGTGTCCTTTGTACTGACCACACATATATTTATTCATATAAATGAGATCTCCTCTGAGATGTCTTTTTTCTAAGCCAAACAAGCCCAACTTTTCCAACAGCAGCAAAAGAAGGCAGGTTCCAGCTGCATTAAAGAATTCACATCTTTATTGGCTCATATTAAATATTAATATGGCAAAGGTGCTCTCCAACAAGTGCCACCATAACGGACAGAGGCAACGCGTTTCGATCTATACGATCTTTGTCAGAGCCATGTTAGTACCCAGGCACCAGCCTCTATATGGTGAAAACCAACCAATCATGGCACATTTAAACATCACATGACATACATACAAAGGTCCTTAAAAACATCAATCCATACATGGAAACAAAAACATATAGAAACCAGTGAAAATTATAATACCTTAACAGTAATGTAACATTAAATCATTCCTTTTGTTAAGGTCACAAGGAAACCTAGTATTCAAATGATAGATCCAATAAGCTTCACGAGTGAGGAGACGCGGCCTGACATCTCCACCACGAAACGGAGTGGTGACACGTTCTATTCCCTGTACCTGAAAATGTGCTGTGCTGCGAGAATGTTGTGAAATAAAATGCATGGAGGCTGCTGATACATTCCGAATCGAACTGTTAGTATTATTAATATCATTTAAATGCTCCCTTACACGTGCCTTTAATTTTCTAGACGTGCATCCTATGTACGAGAGATTGCAGGCTCTGCAGTCTATTTTATATACAACATTTGTGGAGTTACAATTGATGTAATTTTTAATTTTAAAGTTAACTGTATTGCCTGCATTTGAGAAATTCTTCGAAATATGTGCATATTTGCAAAGTTATACAATTATTGGAACTGCACCTGAAAAAACCCGTACAGTATAACCAGTTTTCCCGAGATTTCTTATCTTTCAAAACAAACATGCTTGGGGATATTTTGTTCCCTAAGGTAGGTGCCTTTCTGGACACTACATTAATGCCCTGAGTCACAATTTGGGCTAATTTATCATCTTCATGTAGAATTGGTAAATATCTATTTATAATGCTCTTGATTTGTGAAAACTGTGGACTATACTGGAAACAAATGTATGGTTTATGTGTAATGACATCATTATGCTTTTTAGCAGACGATTTGATTAACTCAGTGCGATTTTTTTTGTTGTACAACTTTTTGTGCTCTGTTGAGTGTCCAACAAGGATATCTACGTTTTTTTAATTTTTGGGACACATGTGATCAAATTTGCTGATGACACAAAGCTAGGAGGGGTAGCTAATACTTGAGAAGAGAGAGAGAGGATTCAAAAAGATATAAATAAACTGGAGCAGTGGGCAGCAACTAACAGAATGGATTTTAACAGGGAAAAATGCAAAGTACTACATCTGGGCAATAAAAATGAAAAAAGCATATACAAAATGGGAGGAATAGGGCTAAGTAACAGCACATGTGAAAAAGACTTGGGTATACTAATAGATCACAGACTTAACATGAGTCAACAGTGTGATGCAGCAGCAAAAAAGGCAAATGCAATTCTAGGATGTATCAACAGAAGCATACAGTCTAGATCACGTGAGGTCATTATTGCCCTCTACTCCTCTTTGGTCAGACCTCATCTGGAATACTGTGTCCAGTTTTGGGCACCACATTTTAAAAAAGACATCAACAAACTGGAGCAAGTTCAGAGAAGAGCCACCAGAATGGTGACCGGTCTGCAAACCATGTCCTATGGGGAACGGTTGCAGGATTTGGGAATGTTTAGCTTGCAAAAAAGAAGACTGAGAGGAGACTTAATAGCTGTCTACAAATATCTCAAGGGCTGTCATATTGTAGAAGGATCATCTTTATTCTCATTTGCACAAGGAAAGACTAGAAGCAATGGGATGAAACTGAATGGGAGGAGACACAGATTAGATATTAGAAAAAACTTTTTGACAGTTAGGGTGATCAATGATTGGAACAGGCTGCCACGAGAGTTGGTGAGTTCTCCTTCAATGGAAGTCTTCAAACAGAGGCTGGACAGACATCTGTCTGGGATGATTTAGAGAATCCTGCTTTGAGTAGGGAGTTGGACCAGAAGGCCCAGGAGGTCCCTTCCAACTCTACCATTCTATGATTCTATGATATGCAAATTTGGGACACATATGCAAATTCCTTACTCAGATCCGTATTCAGACTGCAGTTGCGTTTAATTCTGGCAAATTCCACCACCAGGATAGACTTAATGGTGTGCTTAATATGACTACTAGTAGCATGCAAAATGGTATTACCACTAAGCGGTTTATGATGAGTTTTTGTAGATATGATATGATTGTTAATTCCATTTAATTCAAGATCAAGGAAAGAAATATTCTTAGAATCATATTTCTAGGTAAATTTGATGTTATACCCATTGGAATTTAAATACTGGACAAATTCGGGTATGGCAGATATCTCTCCGCCCCACACAATGAGGGTATCATCAATATATCTGCCATAGCAGTTCATGTAATCAAGAAATGGATTATTAGAAGTGAAAATATATTCAGATTCCCAAAATGACATTACTAGGTTCGCAAGCGAGGGTGAAAATTTGGCCCCCATTGCCACACCTGTCTTTTGCAAAAAAAATTCATTATTAAATGCAAAAAAATTGTGAGTCATCAAAAAGCACACCACCTGTAAAATATAATTTTTCAAATCATCAGAATAATTACTGAATTTATGAAGATGAAAATGCAGTGCTTGAATCCCTAGATCGTGAGAAATACATGTATATAGTGATATTACATCACAACAGAGCCAAGTATATGTTGGTAACCAAATTTTCTCAGAAAAAATCTCCAAGATTTGTTTTGAATCCCTGATATATCCCGGTGTTCTGCGAACTAGAGGTTGTAATAATGAATCAACCCATTGACATAGGTGTTCATTAGTAGAACCTACCCCCGACACGATAGGTCGCATAGGTGGAATACCATCCGTTTTATGAATCATTTGGCACACTATGTATGATAGGAAGGACAGGATTTTTTACCTCTAAGAATTCAGCTTGTTTGTTCGTGAGAACACCCAAATAGAGACCTTCTTTAATTATGGAATCACTCTTTCTTTTAAAATCATGCAAAGGATTGTTTTAATTTCTCATATACCAAATGGTCTGAGAGTAATTCCTTCATTTTTGCATAATAGTCAGCTGAATTCAACACCACTAACACACCCCCTTTGTCAGACATTTTTATGACTAGATCTGACATTTCTTTAAGTTCATTTAGTGCTAAGAATTGTTTCCTAGAAACATTTCTATGAATGTTTGCACCAGAATGAACTTGATCATACAAAGTATGTAACTCTTTTTCAACAATTTCTTGGAAGCGATTCATAGTCAGATCTGGTTTGGACCGGATCGAAATAAGGATTTTTGGAGATGAAAACTTTTCCAACCTCTCCTCATATGAGAGGCCTTCCATCCCTGGCAATAATCTAGTTGCCCGCCTCTGAACTGACTCTAACTACCAAATATCCCTTTTAAAATGTGGAGCCCAAAACTGGATCCCATATTCTAGATGTGGCATCACCAATGATTTATAGAGAGGTAACAATACTCTGGGATCGCAGGATTTTATCTCTCTTTTTATACACCCTAAAATCTTGTCTGCTTTTGCGGCTGCTGCCTGACATTGAGAACTGCTGCTCAGCTTACTTGTAACCAGAATACCTAAGTCCTTCTCCTGTTCTGTAGTTCCGAGTTTAGTCCCATTTAATGTATATGCAGCAACAGGATTACTCTGTCCTAGGTGTGTTATTTATCTACATTAAACCTCATTTGCCAAGTGTTTGCCCATTCAGACATCTTATCCAGATCGTTTCAGTCAATATAGTTCATCAGCTTGGAAATCTGTATCAAAGTAATCACCTGTCCTTCAGGCGACTATGCCATATGAGGAGCCACACCTTTAGTTTAAAAATCTGCTGGATAATTTTAGAAAAAGCATTTTTTATGTTTATATGCAAACAATGTGCTTGAAACATTGTGGGTTTGGCTGCGAAGTCCCAAACACTCTTCCTCCCACAGTTTTGCCAACTAACTCAGCGCTATCAATCAATGCAGTGGACAATTGAGCTATCCGGTGAAACTGCTGGAGAAAAAGTGCTCTACACCTCGAGATCTCTCACCTCAGGTGCTCCAAAAACCTAATCTCACATGAACATAAATAATGTTTTCTCCATAACTATTTAAATTAAATGTATGTATCTTCTTAGTGGAAAGTTCCCTACCGGGCTCTACACTTGCTTTGATACAGATTTCAGAGCTGACAGACTTCCTTTAAGCAAGATAAAGAATGCAAATAGAATTGTTTCACTGTTTGCCGCATTTCCACAGTCTCTTTTCTTGCATTTACTGCCAGGGCTGCAGGGATTCACGTGATATGATATTTACGGTAAAGTGAAAAATTAAAAATAAGGGAATATTAAAGGGTTTGTCTAGGATTTAACAGTTTTCAATAGTGCCGAAGAAGGTGTGACAGTGTATACCGCTCTAATATATACCAAAAAAGCACTCATTTGGCTAATTTCAGGTTAGTGAATGTTTATGGGTGTATTAGGAACAGTCCTGTAATATATGCTAAATGTATACAAAAAATATTATGTAAAGTTAAATATGTCAACTTTAACCATCAATTAAACATCATAACCATACATACAAGCAGGAAAACATCCAAAGAATAGAAATGGTAGAAAAAAAGTGTCACATTAGATTTCAAATTTTAGTGCACATGTAAATCATGGAAATGTCATTTAGTTCAGTAATTTACAATGATGATCCTGTCAGTGGCTTACATATGGAATCCTTCCCCTGGATGGAGATGGATCCAAGGTTTCATGCGAGCAAACTTTGAGAACACTGTTTTTACTTTCTGTCATTATAATAGAGGTTTTCTCATAGGTACCACATAGTGACTAGCGCGCCTACTGTATGTGTGTCAGAACATTCAACTCTTGTATTCATGGAAAAGACAGGACAAGGTATGTTTGGGCCCATGCAGATGAGGTCAATGCCACCCCCACCCCTTTAAGTAAATGCTTTCCTCCCTGATGGCTCTAGTAACAGTCTGTAATGACCACTTTTATTAGAATTGTTATCTTTTTCACCAAAAAATAAAAGCAAAAGTAAAAAAGTGGTGTGGCTTAACAGGAGGTACAATTTTACAGTCAGATATAGGAATTATTCATTGTTTGTGGACTATTTACTCAATACCAGAAATAAATAGCGATAGTCATCCCTAACATCCTATATTTTAAATATCAAACCCAAAGATAGCCTAGGAATTTAATATAGTTTAACTATAATAAGGCCAATTTAGGTTCAATTAAGATGCCCAGCATTTGACGGATATTCAGATGGAAATTAAACAGACCCCTTTATAGCTAAAGGGATTCTTCTGATGGTTTCATAGTTTTTAAGGTTGAAGGTAGATTTAAGTCCATTGAGTTCAACTTATATTCTAACATGTTGATCTAGAGGAAGGCAAAACCCCATGGGGCAAACACTAAGAGATCCATATTAGGGGAAAAATTCCTTCCCATCTCCACATACAGCAATCCGGCTAGTTCCCTGGATCAATGTCCCATTGCAGAATCTAATGTCCATAACCAGAAATATGATATTTTAAAAAAAAAGTCATCTAGGCTCTTCTTGAACTTTTGTAGTGAATCAACCATCATAATATCATGTGGCAGAGATCCATAGTCTCACTGCTCTTACAATAAAGAATCTGTGATCATGATTAAATGTTTATATTAGATGTAGAGAATGCCCCCTTGTCACCTTCACAGGCCTAGGGGTTAAAAGATCATTAGAAATATCTCAGCACTGTCCCCTCATTTAATTGTACATTGTAATAAGACCTCCCCTAGGTAGGGATGAGCAAACCCAAAATGTAAAGTTCAAGGTTCGTACTGGACACCTAGTGTCCAGTATCGAACCCCAAACACGGGCTTCCAAACGGAAGTCCGTGTTACTGGTCGAGTTCGCCAGCCTAATAAAGCTTGTTGAATGGCTGCAGCGCAACCAATCAACAAGCTCTAAGGCTGTGGACACTTCCAGCCCAATCACAGCCATGCCATGGGTCATGCGCTGCGTCGCCCTTCTGATTCCTAGTGCCCGAAAAACCTGGTGTACAGTCTTATAAGAGACTGGTGCAGCGTTCCCTTGCAGCTTTGTGCGGAGTGCCATAACAGTCTGGTGCAGCATGCCCTAATACAGGCTGGTTCAGCGTGCCTGTAATACAGCCTGATGTAGCATGCCCGTAATACAGGCAGGTGCAGCGTGCCCGTAATACAGCCTGATGTAGCATGCCCGTAATACAGGCAGGTGCAGCGTGCCCATAGTACAGCCTGGTGCAGAGTGACCGTACTAAAGTGTGGTGGAGACTGTCCATAATACAGCCTGGTGCACAGTGTCCATAAAACAGGCTGGTGCAGCTTCTCCGTAATACATCCTGGTATAGCGTGCTCGTAATACATTAATACTGCCTGGTACAGTGTGTCCATAATAAAGCCTGGTGCAGAGTCTTCGTAAACAGTCTATTGCAACGTTTCCATAATACAGCCTAATGTAGCATGCCTGCATAATACAGGCTGGCGTAACGGGTCCATAATACAGACTGGCGCAAAGTGTCCATAATAGAGCCTGCAGAAGAGTGTCTATAACACAGCCTGATGTAGTGTGTCCGTAATACAGTCTAGTGCAGCGTGCCCATAATGGAGCCTGGTATAGTGGGCCCATAGTACAGACTGATGCAGCGTGTCCGTAGCACAGCCTGGTGTAGTTTGTCCATAATACAACCAAGTGCAACGTTTTCATAATACAGCCTAGTGTAGCCTTCTTGTAATACAGATGTGTCCGTAATAGAGCCTGCTGCAGAGTGTCCATAATACAGCCTGGTGTAGCTTGAGCGTAACACAGCCTGATGTAGTGTGTCCATAATAAAGCCTAGTGCAGCATGTGTATAATATAGCCTGTTGTAGCGTGCCCGTAATACAGGCTAGTGTAGCATATCCGTAATACAGGCTGGTGTAAAATACCCGTAATACAGGCTGGTGTAGCATACCCATAATATAGGGTGGTGTAGCATACCCGTAATACTGGCGGGCGTAGCATAGCCGTAATACAGACTGGTGTAGCGTGTCCGTAATACAGATTGGTGTAGCATACCCGTAATAGAGGCTGGTGTAGCATACCCATAATACAGACTGGTGTAGCATACCCATAATAGAGGCTGATGTAGCATACCCGTAATAGAGGCTGATGTAGCATACCCATAATACAGGCTGGTGTAGCATATCCGTAATACAGGCTAGTGTAGCATATCCGTAATACAGGCTGGTGTAGAATACCCGTAATACAGGCTGGCGTAGCATACCCTTAATACAGGCTTGCGTAGCATACCCGTAATACAGGCTGGTGTAGCGTGTCCGTAATACAGACTGGTGTAGCATGCCCATAATACAGGCTGGCGTAGCATACCCTTAATACAGGCTGGCGTAGCATACCCGTAATACAGGCTGGTGTAGCGTGTCCGTAATACAGACTGGTGTAGCGTGTCCATAATACAGACTGGTGTAGCATGCCCGTAATACAGACTGGTGTAGCGTGCCCAAAATACAGACTGGTGTAGCGTGCCCAAAATACAGACTGGTGTAGCGTGTCCATAATACAGTCTAGGGAAGCGTGCCCATAATGCAGAGTGGTGT
>VIAB01011245.1:32532-50616 GCA_009801035.1 Oophaga pumilio
TCTCAAAACTTTTGGCCATGACTGTACTTGAATCACTATGTACAAAGGCAGTATCTTATTAATTCACCAGTCTTCCTAGTTCATTGTTATATAAATTTGTTATTGAGAATAGTGATACATTTCTGGTGAGCCCTTGGCACCTCAATCCGACACTTCACCACTGCCTGCAGAGGGTCGCAAGATGGCCACCGCAGCTTCTCACTGAGGACCTTGTTCCCCGGCGTCTACAGGACCCAGCAGACCGGAGCCCTCACCGCAGCAACTCCTCTGAAGTTTAGGGGATCTGCTTCACCGGAGCTGTTGTTGCAGGCACAAGGCATCAGCAGGAGCCAGATATTACTCAGGATGCTTATCAGGATGGCGGGAGCTCAATACTTCTGCTTCCTCTCAGCTCCACAGCATCGCCACTTCCCCTACCAGCCCACTCTTAAAGCAACTAGTCTGCTCTTATAATGCAATAACCACGGCAGAGTGATATCAGCTGCCCTGCCCTCATTAGCTCTTTCTCGTTAGTTAACAAGAAGCTCAATAAAATTATGTAAGCCGGTCATTTTCTTGGCAGGGCTGAAATGAGGGGATAAGGGGTTTTTGTAATTAAGTTAATTTTCATGGCAAAGAAGGAATTTGCATTGTTTTGTAACTCTGATCACTTCAGAAAAATCTTGGGAGTTAATGCAAATTGCTAAGATAAAAACTGAAGCAGCAAAATTTGAAAACTTTAATTTGTGTCAGTCTTAACGTTTGGCCATGACTGTATAAACTGCATATATAAATAAATATGTGATATACTGCTGCTACTTGTAGTAAATTGTACCTCTGTTAGTTTTTGTAGTTTCCTCCCAGGCTGATGATCTCTGTAATGTGACAACTTTCTTCTTCGGCTTTGTAGGAGAAATAATTTTATCCTAAAATATAGAGAATGTACAAATATTTAATAGTAAAATGCTGTGGTATCTGTTGACGCTAAATAAATAAAATTCATATGATTAAATATTCTTTTTTATTGTATCCTGCAGTGAAATTGTTTATCTATATTTCTTGTCATAAATTATTCAAATTAGGGTACTTTAAGGGTCTGTTCACACTGGGCGTTTTTCCTGCGTTTTTTCTGCAGCAAAACCTGATTTCTTGGCAGGAAAGAAGCTTTGGCAAAAACGCATGTTTTGGTGCTTATTTTGATGCATTTTTGTTGCGTTTTTTTCATGCGTTTTTGGGGCTAACTTGTGTCTCTTTGTGCATGCTAATAAAGTTGAGTGACCACAGAGAAAAAAAAACTACTTCCTGTAGGATCATACCCATACCTCTAGATCCTTTGAAAAGCCGGCAATTCAGCAGCCGCGTACAGTAAAATCAGACCGACATGTTAGAATAGCAATAGATATATACACATAGAATACATATATATATTGCAGTCAGTGACATATACACTATGTTCCAAATTATTATGCAAATGATATTTTTCTCTGATTTTCCTAAGTGGTCGGTGCAAATGACAGTCAGTCTAATAAAAGTCATCACCCGTTAGAGTATACATCGAATTTTATTGAAGAAACCTCCCAATGATAACAGTATAATCTCCAAAATGGATAAAAACTCAAAATGCACTGTTCCAAATTATTAGGCACAGGAGAATTTCTGAACATTTGATCTGTTTTAAAGAACTGAAAATGCTCATTTGTGGAATTTGCAGCATTAGGAGGTCACATTCACTGAACAAAAAAGCTACATAACTCCAAAACATCCTAACAGGCCAAGTTACATGTTACCACAGGAACCCTTCTTTGATATCACCTTCACAATTCTTGCATCCATTGAACTTGTGAGTTTTTGGAGAGTTTCTTCTTGTATTTATTTGCATGAAGCCTCCCAGAGCTGCTGTTTTGATGTGAACTGCCTCCCACCCTCATAGATATTTTGATTGATGATACTCCAAAGGTTCTTTATAGGGTTGAGGTCAGGGGAAGATGGTAGCCACACCATGAGTTTATCTCCTTTTATGCCCATAGCAGCCAATGACTCAGAGGTATTCTTTCCAGCATGAGATGGTGCATTGTCATGCATGAAGATGATTTTGCTCCTGAAGGCACGTTTCTGCTTTTTATACCATGGAAGAAAGTCATCAGTCAGAAACTCTATATACTTTGCAGAGGTCATTTTCACACCTTCAGGAATCTTAAAGGGCCCTACCAGCTGTTTCCCTATGATTCCGGCCCAAAACATGACTCCTCCACCTCCTTGATTACGTCGCAGCCTTGTTGGGACATGGTGGCCATCCACCAACCATCACTACACCATCCATCTGGACCATCCAGGGTTGCTCAACACTCATCAGTAAACAAGACTATTTGAAAATTAGTCTTCATGTATTTCTGGGCCCACTGCAACCGTTTCTGCTTGTGAGCACTGTTTAGGGGTGGCCGAATCGTAGGTTTATGCACCACAGCAAGCCTTTGAAGGATCCCACACCTTGTGGTTCGAGGGACTCCAGGGGCACCAGCAGCTTCAAATATCTGTTTTCTGGTTTGAAATGGCTTTTTAGGAGCTGCTCTCTTAATCTGATGAACTTGCCTGGCAGAAACCTTCCTCATTCTGCATTTATCAGCACGAACACGTCTGTGCTTAGAATCATCCACAAATCTCTTAACTTAAGCGTGATTATCGTACTGTTTTCGGGAAATATGTAATGTTTTCATCCCTTGACCAAGGCATTGCACTAATTGATACTTTTCAGCAGCAGAGAGATCCTTTTTCTTTCCCATGTTACTTGAAAACTCTGGCCTGCTTAATAGTGTGGAACATCCAGTTTTCCTTTTATTGGGCTCACATGGCAAACTAATTATCACAGGTATCTGAGATTGATTTCAGTGATCCAAAGATCCTTGAGACACAATACTATCAATGGGTTTCATTTATAAAGAAAAACAAAAAACGCTATGACACTTAAAATCAATTTGCATAATAATTTGGAACATAGTTTAATTAGTATTATAAAAACTTAATTCCAGTTCACCCAGTTGCTCTATGCTCATCCACATGGGGCTCAGACATCGACCTCGCCCTGGCTTCACATCAAGGATAATAGAAAAATTGGAGTTCGGCTCAACACGACTGGATTTTATTTTTATTTTTCAAAAGAAATTATAGTGCATACAAAAGAAAATTCTCATGGTCAACATGACCCAGTCGACGCATTTCGACTGCACTAAGCAGTCTTACTCATGACTCACTGCAAAAAAGTCAACCTGCATTTTTGCAGCATTTTGTTCACCATCCATTCAAGTCAATGGGTGAAAAACGCTGCAAAAATGCTGGAAGAAGTGACATGCTCTATGTAAAAAAAAAAACGCAGCAAAGCACAAAATCCTGATGACAAAAAAAACAATGTGTGTGCATGAGATTTCTGAAATCTCATAGGCTTTGCTGGTACTGTAAAAAGAAGCTGAAAATTAGCATAAAAAAGCAACAAAAACGCTTTGTGTAAACATAGCCTAAACAAGTTCCCTAGACCAGCTGGATGGTGCATAGTGAACAGATCACAGGTGACATTTGCTAAGAAATTGCAATTCTCATAGGTGACTCTGCTGTAGACACTAGTTATTTGCCAATTTGTGAAGTCATATTTCTCTTATGCTCCATCACATCATTACATTCATGGATCCATACAGCGAGATCCACTGTTGGGGCGTTCATGCATTCACACACTCATACATGGCCCAGGACATTATGATACGGGAACCGCACTGTCAGCGACTATACTGCGGAGATCAGCCAACGTTCTTTTTAGGAATTTTCTTTGTCGTGAAGTTGTTGGTAATCCAATAAATAATATATTTAAAGACAATCTTACAAGCAGCAATGTCCTCGCCTGTAAAGCCCTATTCATGCAAAGCAATGAAGACTGCATGTGTTTCCCTGTTCACACATGCATACATTTTAGATCTCTAAGGCCCAGGAGATTATGATATGGGAACTGCACTGGCAGAGACTATACTATGGAGATCAATCAATGTATCTTGGTCACACACAAGAAAAATTGATTGTTCAACTTCACATCTATTTGCTTACCTGTTTAGCAAGTTCTTTCAGGAAGTTTTTGTCGTCTTCAGCGGATGAGTCTTCCTCTGAAGGAACGTGTTCCACCATGAAAACTTTAGTGTCCCACTTTCTCGCCCATCTCTAAATGGTAGAAGAATAATAATTAGGATAGATACTTAATAAGTTATATCAGTTAGTCATACTCCTACATCAGAAAATAAAGATTATTCAGTAATAAAAGGTAATAATAATATATATGTCTTCTCTTCTATCTCGTCCCTCCAGAGCTAATATATATGACAGACCAGTTTGGGAAAAAGATGGGGCTTAGTAATGCCCCACTAGTTTCGGTAACCCAGAAGAGCCAAAGTTAGTACATTACTCATCCTGTCTCCATCTAATAAAAGAAGGGACCTCGAGATGGACCTTTTTTTTATCTCAGGAACTTGAAGAAGGTTTTGAAGACACTACAATTGAAGGTTGTACAAAGACAGAGGTAGAAAATATTGAGGCAAAATCTCCAAAAACCTGGTTGATGCGCTCATATATGCTCACTGTGGAACCTCATGTAGCTCTATTGGGTACAAAAAAGGGGGTTGATCAGTTTCATTACACATTGTTGTTTTTTACTGAAATAGGTTTAAAAGTCTGTGATGTTATTTTTTTAATATATCTTTCAGTGGTCATAGCACTATTAGCACCATTTTTTTATATAACTCCCTATATAGACACAAGAGTAAAATCTGCCTGCGGAAGCCACTAGAGGGGGCTCAGGAGCTTACTGCATCATGTTATATATACACACACGTGATCAAAATTGTTGGTACCCCTCGTTTAATGACAGAAAAACCCACAATGCTCACATAAATAGCTTGAATCTGACAAAAGTAATAATAAATCAAAAATCTATGAAAATGAACAAGTGAAAGTCAGACATTGCTGTTCAACCATGCTTCCACAGAATTTAAAAAAAAATAAAACTCATGAAATAGGTCTGGACAGAAATGATGGTACCCTTAACTTAATATTTTGTTAAATATGTTTCAGCTCTTTCCAAACCTGCTCAATAGAATTTAGGTTAGGGCTCATAGAAGGCCACTTCAGAATAGTCCAATGTGGGTTTTTCTGTCATTAAACGAGGGGCACCAACAACTTTGACCACGTGTGTATAACACTGTAACAACAGCCTGCAGTGAGCTCCTGTGCCCCCTCTAGTGGTAACTGCAGACAACCACAACATTGTTTTGTTATCCAGGGGTCACAAAGATTTCTAAAAAAAAATTGTGGAAAAGCAGGGAATATTTTAGGTAAAAAAGTAACAATTATTGACCTGTTATATTCTCTAGCTCTGGTGGTCCTTGACAGTGTTTTTTACTTGGCTGCAGGAATCACATACAATTATGTGACCTCTGAATCCATTCACTGGCCTCAGTGGTAACAGCATGTACAGTCATGGACAAAAGTTTTGAGAATGACACAAATATTAATTTTTACAAAGTCTACTGCTTCACTTCTTCTAATGGCAATTTGCATATACTCCAGAATGTTATAAAGAGTGATCAGCTTAACAGCAATTACTTGCAAAGTCAATATTTGGCTAGAAAATGAACTTTATCCCCCAAAACACATTTCAACATCATTGCAGCCCTCCCTTAAAAGGACCAGCTAACCTATTTTCAGTGATTGCTCCATTAACACAGGTGTGGGTGTTGATGAGGACATGGCTGGAGATCAATCTGTCATGATTAAGTAAGAATGACACCACTGGACACTTTAAAAGGAGGCTGGTGCTTGGCATCATTGTTTCTCTTCTGTTAACCATGGTTATCTCTAAAGAAACATGTGCAGTCATCATTGCAATGCACAAAAATGACCTAACAGGGAAGAGTATCACAGCTAGAAAGATTGCACCTCAGTCAACAATCTATCGCATCATCAAGAACTTCAAGGAGAGAGGTTCCATTGTTGCCAAAAAGGCTCCAGGGCGCCCAAGAAAGACCAGCAAGCGCCAGGACCGTCTCTTAAAAGTGTTTCAGCTGCGGGATCGGGCTACCAGCAGTGCAGAGCTTGCTCAGGAATGGCAGCAGTCAGGTGTGAGTGCATCTGCACGCACTGTGAGGCGGAGACTCTTGGAGCAAGGCCTGGTCTCAAGGAGGGCAGCAAAGAAGCCACTTCTCTCCAGAAAAAACATCATGGACAGACTGATATTCTGCAAAAGGTACAGGCAGTGGACTGCTGAGGACTGGGGTAAAGTTATTTTCTCTGATGAATCCCCTTTTCGATTGTTTGGGACATCAGGAAAACGCCTCATTCGGAGAAGACAAGGTGAGCGCTACCACCAGTCTTGTCTCATGCCAACTGTTAAGCATCCTGAAACCATTCATGTGTGGGGTTGCTTCTCAGCCAAGGGAATCGGCTCTCTCACAGTCTTGCCTAAAAACACAGCCATGAATAAAGAATGGTACCAGAATGTCCTCCAAGAGCAACTTCTCCCAACCCTCCAAGAGCAGTTTGGCGATCAACAATGCCTTTTCCTGCATGATGGAGCACCTTGCCATAAAGCAAAGGTGATAACTAAATGGCTCAGGGAACAAAACATAGAGATTTTGGGTTCATGGCCTGGAAAAACTCCCCAGATCTTAATCCCATTGAGAACTTGTGGTCAATCATCAAGAGTGGGGTGGACAAACAAAAACCTAAAAATTCTGACAAAATGAAAGCATTGATTGTGCAAGAATGGACTGCTATCAGTCAGGATTTGGTCCAGAAGTTGATTGAGAGCATGCCAGGGAGAATTGCAGAGGTCCTGAAGAAGAAGGGTCAACACTGCAAATATTGACTTGCTGCATTAACTCATTCTAACTGTCAATATAAGCTTTTGTTACTCATATGTTTGCAATTATATTTCTGTCTGTGATAAAAACATCTGTCAAACACACATAAAAACCAGAGGGCAGCAGATCATGTGAAAATATAATATTTGTGTCATTCTCAAAACTTTTGGCCATGACTGTACAGCTAAAGGCTGCTGATGCCATTGTCTGCCACAGTCACATTGATGTACAAGGATACAGCATCAAAATAAACATAGACTAGCAAAGACCGATCGGCGCTGGAGAAGTTGAAGCTCTTGCTAGGATAGATGGAAGATATGTCTAAAACCTTTCCCCAGAGAAGGACATGACTAGACGCACGATGAGCGCTTCATTTTAAGGTTGACGCACCCATAGTTCTTAAGCAGTTTTCCTGATTTTCTAAGAAAAGTGACAACTGCTACAGTGATCGATAAATGTGGGAGACGCAAACCTTCCACCACTGGTTACATAGAGGCATGTTATGCAATGGAGCTGGGGGCACTGTGCAGTGCAACTCTGGGGAAGATTTAGTAATGCTGGCATTTTATATGCCAGTCTGAAAAAGGAAAAAGACCATTGGAGTGAATTGTGCCAAATTTATTAAAAAGTGTACACCACGAAAGAAATGTAGCACTTTTCTAGGCATCCTAAAATGAAATTGACACCAACTATGAGCAGATACAAAATGCTCCAAAGTTTTCTTGCATAAAGCCTAACAAATCTGCAGATGACTGTTTTTTCTGCATCCGAGAAAATTGGTCCGATTATGATTATGCAAACATGTAATATATGAAATTAGAATTATTACATAACTGCTCTAGAAAATAGGTTAAAATAAAGATACTTGGCACATAAACTGGCCAATTCATGAATGCCCAGCAGCCAACAACAATCACAGCAGGATCTTACCGTATAATTTTGCAAGCTGGGGGAGTGCTTGAACCTATGGTGTTAACCCATTCATTCTATGTCAGGACCCTGCTACTTGTGTTTTAAACCATTGAGCCATAGGTAGATTCCAGACATTGCTCAATGGTTAAAACACAAGTAGCAGGGTTCTTACCATATAATTGTCAGCTATCAGCCCAGCAGAGGAATCACATTAGGTTAGGTTCCTAGCCAAGAGGATTGCCTTGTCTTTCTCTGCTGGGCATGCATGAATTGGTCAATTTATGTGCAAAGTCTCTTCATTTTTATCTATTTTTTAAAGCAGTATTGCAATAATTCTAATTTCATGTATTTCATGTTTGCATGCTATAGCGTTACAAAGTGCAACTTTAATTTGTAAGTTATATATGGAGATGGCTACTCTTAGCATGCACCTGTTCACACCAGTATTCTGTTTGGAAGTGACAGTCAGTCTTTGATATTTATCTGATCGGAGTGTGATCAGAGTAGGATCTGATTTTTTCGAAGGTGGAGAGAAAGAAAAGTTTCTGCTCCATTATGTTAGTCCGTAAAAATTGATGTAATCTGAGTGCAGTCTGATTTTTTTCACAGACCTATAGACATGAATGGGTGAGTGCCAACCTATTCTCAAAAGCAAATTGGGCATGCTGTGATTCTTTTCCTGTAAGCCCTTGGTCCAAGGTAAAAAAAAAAACAGACATGTGCACAGACTCATTGAATAATATGGAAATGAGTGATATCTGTCAAAACCACGGATAGCACTCGTCTGATTAAAATGGTTGTCTGCACAAGTGTCAACAGTCACTGGACCCCCATTTCCTCCAAACAGGTATATCACGTCCAATTTTTCAACTTTTAAATAGCATGGTAAAAAAAGGCCAAGTTTTGTACAATTGGCTACTTTTTACTAGTTCTGCTCAAATTGTGGCTTTTGGGGACTTAGTTTATGCTGCTAGATAATTTGTGGTTCATGGTAGATACTTGTGATAAATAAAACCTGTGTCACGACGTGGTGTTGTGACACGTGACGCTGGCGCACAATCAGTGCTGGAGTCACTGTCCCCATCTTCGTACGAATTGAGCATGAAGAAAAACCCAGGGATCAGCTACAGCCCGGACTTCCTCTTCATGTTCATTTTTGTCTGAAGACGGAGACAGTGACGCCAGTGCTGACTGGGCGCAGGCTTCACTTGTCACAACAACCGCACGAGAGCCCCGGGGAGAGTGAGTGCCGACACCGCTGGAACAACGCCGACACGGGAGGTGAGTATAAGCTTTATTATTTTATTGGAGCCAAACATTTTAACAAGAAGAGGTTGTCCTAGTAGTGGACAACCCCTTTAATTTCAGAAGAGTCCTGGATGAATCTGGAGTGGCAATTACTTGAAACCCATAGAAAATCTTTGGTGGAATTTGAAGGAGGTAGTTGCATCATACAATTCCAAGAATATTAGTGTACTGGAGGCCATTGCCCAGGAGGAATACAATAAGATTCTCCAGGAACTCTACCAGAAGCTGGTGTCTGGCTATGTACCATTTTCAGCAGGTCATAATAGGCAAAGGTGCAAAACAAAATACTAGAACCATGGAAACCCTTGCCATAAACCTCTTGCCACAGTTTTTGTGCTGATGTTAAAGGGGTGGTCCAGGTTTTTTTTTACAAAAGGCTGCAGTCACTCTATGTGATTGCAAACTTGTGAATCCTCACAACGCTGCCAACTGTGAGTCCAGGCGGTGATGTAACCGCAGGTATACTACTAATACGCACGGTATATCATCACAGAAAGCACTGCGAGCACTGTGAGGGTTCACAAGTCAGCAGTTCACATAGACTTAGTGACAATAGAGTGACTGCAAACTTTTGTGATAAACCTAGACAACCCTTTAATGCCAGAGGAGGTTGGAAGTGAGGAAAGGAAAAAACTTCAGAAACTGACAGGTGATGTCCTACTACCGGACTACGCTGGTATCATTGAGCTCTTTACCACAAGCCATTCAGTCACAAATATTAGTACAGACAGACTGCAGGGCTGGATCTTATACACCGGGGGAAATGAGATAAAATGAAAATCCTAACTTCCATGATTTAGACTGGGGATACACACTGCCTTTGGCCATGACACAGGTTACACAGCCAAAGATCGCTTTTTCTTGGAACTGTTTTTTTTTTTACTTCCTCAGATGTAATTACATCTTTACCATCATGCAGCAATGACATCTACAGGTAGGATGAATCTCATCTCCTCCATCTCTGAGCTCAGGTCCCATTGAGAGACATTTCTATTGAGGACAATCAGTGTCCTTCATTGCAGTTTCATATAAGACCTTGATGGTTCCTGGGCTCTGAATTATTTTATCTGGTCCATTTAAAGCAATAATTTCATCCATAATTTCATTTAGTTTTTATATTTGAATTTTCCCCTTTGATTCCTATTTCTATATTTGTTTTCACAGTAACTTCAATATTATTGTATCTGATGACGAGGATTATTCTATTGGGCAGGAAACAACATATCCCCAAAGTAAGAACTAATTAGCTGTGTTTTCTAAACACAACCTAGATTTCTGTTATCTGACACAGTCCATCAATCCATTTTATGTTCTGTTATATTATTCGCAGGACTTACCTAAGGCTGGATATACAGTCAGGTGTAGTCCTTACCTAAGGCTGGATATACAGTCAGGTGTAGTCCTTACCTAAGGCTGGATATACAGTCAGGTGTAGTCCTTACATAAGGCTGGATATACAGTCAGATGTACTCCTTACATAAGGCTGGATATACAGTCAGGTGTAGTCCTTACCTAAGGCTGGATACACAGTCAGGTGTAGTCCTTACATAAGGCTGGATATACAGTCAGGTGTAGTCCTTACCTAAGGCTGTATATACAGTCCGGTGTAGTCCTTACATAAAGCTGGATATACGGTCCGGTGTAGTCCTTACATAAGGCTGGATATATAGTCCGGTGTAGTCCTTACATAAGGCTGGGTATACAGTCCGGTGTAGTCCTTATCTAAGATTGGATATACGGTCAGGTGTAGTCCTTACTTAAGGCTGGATATACAGTCCGGTGTAGTCCTTACCTAAGGCTGGATACACAGTCAGGTGTAGTCCTTACATAAGGCTGGATATACAGTCAGGAGTAGTCCTTACCTAAGGCTGGATATACAGTCAGGTGTAGTCCTTACATAAAGCTGGATATACGGTCCGGTGTAGTCCTTACATAAGGCTGGATATATAGTCACGTGTAGTCCTTACATAAGGCTGGGTATACAGTCCGGTGTAGTCCTTATCTAAGATTGGATATACGGTCAGGTGTAGTCCTTACTTAAGACTAGATATACAGTCAGGTGTAGTCTTTACTTAAGTGTAGATATACAATATAGCACTCTGGGGGTCCTGAGTGCTGCAAGACCGCTGATCGTGGAGAAACGTTGCTGTACGAAGCCCAGCAAGCGCCAAAGTTTATCTACCATCTTCGGTTGGGAAGGGGTTCAAGTACAAAAAAGAGGCTATTTAGATTATGCTTAATGACTGTTTAGTAATTCCCCTTTATTGCAAATCACCTCAGTCCCCTACTTTGGCTGAATGGCTCTAGCAGATGACCCTACTTCATAACAGAGTACTTAAAGAGGTTTTCCACTACTTTAATGTTGATGACTTATTAGGATAGGTCATCAATGTCTGATCGGTGCAGTTGCAACACCTGGCACCCCTGTCGATAAGTTAATTTGGCGGCTGCCGGAACTGCTCAGTTATGGAGCTGTACAGCACAGCTCCATCGACGGAATAGTGGCCGCGGCTGGGTACTGCACATCTGGCACCTATTGATTTTAATATGGGGTGGATCTGCAGTATCCAGCCAAGGTCACAATAGAGTTGACTGAGCAGTTAAGGCCAGCGCTGACACCAGGAACAGCTGATCGTGGGGGTGTAGGATGTTGCACCCCCACTGATCAGACACTGATGACCTATCCTAATGATAGGTCATTAATGTTAAAGCTGTGGACAACATCTTTAATTGCTGAATTTAATGGCCCAATTGATTTTTACGCAAAATCTGTATAATATGAAAATCTTTAATAAAAATAGATAAAAGTTTATATATGCAGCAACCGGTCTATATAGGAGTGTCGCTAGAAGATCCTGGAACCCTAAGCGAAGTTTTGAGAGGGACCTCCACCCCATCCCACCTCTGATTAGCTTGTCACAAAGGGATAACTGCGCAGTCTTCTAAATAACAACCTATGTCCAGAAAATGTTGGGATGAAAACTGTAGGGGGCCTAGGTACCGCTGTGCAGGATGTTCCTTGTTTAGCCGCAATCGGGAACCCAGTATAATAAGCATTTTACAATCTCCTTATTGGAGTGATAAGAAGCACTACTCTGCTGCTCCAATTCAGAAGATTGGGGAAGAGCATCACCCCTCTTCTGCCAGTGTGTGTGGCACATCTACCTCTGTTTTTATTTTTGTCCGAAGTCCTGGGTCCCCCTGTCCTCCCGTGTGTTATTACAGCTATTAGAGCTACAGCAATTGTTCCACTCCTTGGCCATGGGGTCCAACTAGATTCCTAAGTGTATGTGCAGACGATCCAGAAGTGGCAGTGCTATGGGCACAGCGCATGTTTGTTGCGTCCAAAGCGCTGCCGTCTATTGAACGCAGGTGAATCCGCATGTGTTCACTGAACCGTGCGGATTCACTGCGTCCAATACATTCTATTGGTGAAATGTCTCCGCAAGAGAAATTGACATACTGCGATCTGCAGAGACGCGTCACATGTCCCTTTCCACTAGTGAGCCGCCGGCGTCTGTGGACGCATAGTGGGCATGTGATTTCTTGAAATCACATCCACTATGCTGTAACATCTGGCTGCTGCGGATTGGACGCTGCACAAGCACACAGCGTCCAACCTGTAGCGTTTACTGATCGTGTGCACATACCCTAAGTCCTGTATGTCTCTATGTCATAGAGAAGAATATTGGTCTTTTTTCATAAATCTACGCTATTTTTTAAAATTGTACATTTTTATTGAAGTTCCAGAAAAAGGTAAAGAGCACAATAAGATTTTGGAAACAGACATGCAAACTTATACCTTATATACATATTAATATATTATAACAGCAATGATGAAACTGGGAACAAGAAGGGGAGAGAAGGGAGGAAAATAAAAGGGGGAAATCTGGGCTATTTTTATCAATACCCAACAACACTTTTTACAAACAGACCTCAGTGAAAATAACCTCTCCATTATTTCTCCATGTGAATGGAATAATTATTTGGGAGTATTAGTGCAGCCTCCTATCCATACATATACAGCTGCATATAATTGTATATGTGCTGAGGTCACAGTGACGATGGCCAGAGCTGATGGTGTCACTACAGTGATGTCACAATTTACCAGACAGTTCTAGATGCCATGTAACGCCTAATTCCTTTGAGGGTTGTTGAAGGCGTTAGAGAGAGAGGATTGTGGTTTTGTGAGACTTAAAAAATGGCGAACAAAAAGCGTTTCAAGCGAACTATTGCTCTGTCTGATTCAGAGAACAGCAGTGATGAGGATTTCCATCAGGTGAGCCGTCACTTCTCTGCATTATTCTTATATATAACTCATTTATGGTCCAATGATTTATGTCACAACTTGTTAGAATGACCAAATATTGCTGATTGTTGGCTTCTTAATTCCTGTTAATGAAGAGTAATATTCCTGTTTGGGTATTGGGTTAATAAGCTGCGACCTTAGAAAATCACAAAAGAGGTTATATCCATCTTACTAGACCGTCACTAACATTACTAGTATTAATATAAGAAAAACATGCCCCCCGTACCCCGGATCCATTACCTCGTGTGCCCTTGTGTTATTTCAAACCCTTACTGATGTTTCTGATGTTTTATGTGACATTTTATATTTGTTATCTGTTTCTAGTCCCATCCCAAATAAAGAACAAGACTTCCAGACCATCAACAGGAAGCTGGATTTGATACTGGGATAACATCTATAGACCCAGGTACTGATCACTGATACAATCTAGTCTGCTGATATGTGCCCTAACAATAATGGGTTTATAAGAACAGCTTTGCTGGGGATTGTAGGGTTTGCTTCCTCTATACTGTCTTATTTTTGTTTTTTTAAATATTTTGTGTATGACTTAAACAAGAATGGCCTGTTCATGTTAACAGCTGTCAGTGTTTGATCAATGGGGATCGGATCCTTAAAAACATCCTTCATTGCAAGCTCAGGCTTGATCGCTGGTACTGCAGCTGACACAATGGGACTGGGTTATAAACAATGAAGGGGACAATGATTATGTTTCCAGTGGCACACCAATCATTATGAGCCTATCCTAAGTATTGCCACCAATTTTTACGTCCTGGAAGATCCCTTTAATTATCACTTATTGCTGTTACCTATAATAACCGTCTAACGTTGTTTTTTTACTTCCTTAGATATAATTACATCTTTACCGTCATGCAGCAATGACATCTACAGGTAGGATGAATCTCATCTTCTCCATCTCTGAGCTCAGGTCCCATTGGGAGACATTTCTATTGGGGACAATCAGTGTCCTTCATCACGGCTTCATATAAGACCCTGATGGTTTCTGGGCTCTGAATTATTTTATCTGATCCATTTATAGCAATAATTTCATCCATAATTTCATTTAGTTTTAATATTAGAATTTTCCCATTGATTCCTATTTCTGTATTTGTTTTCACAGTGACTTCAATGTCATTGTTGTTTCTGATGACGAGGATTTTTCTATTGGGGAGGAAACATCATTTCCCAAAAGTAAGGACCAATTAGCTGTGTTTTCTAGATGCAACCTAGGTTTCTGGTATCTGACACAGTCCATCAATCCATTTTCTGTTCTATGTTATTCACAGGACTCAGGACTTCTTACATTGAAGCTGACGTTGCCCCTGAGCAATGCGGATTTCCAGAGGTTTATATTGACAGCAATGGTGATGACTATATAATAACAACACCATCATCTCCTGTCACTGGTCAGTCTCCAAAACTATGGATAATATCACAATCTATAAAGATCTATATTTTCCCTAAACATAATCTAGCAATAGACAGGTGCACCTTGGCCGGATAGCCAACAAGTGGTCACAGCCGTGGCACTGTAGAGTAAAAAAGGAGTAGTGGCCCTGAATGTCTGATGCCTTTTCACTCCCTTTAAATCAAGGACTGCAAATTTTGTTACTCGCCTTAAGAATATTATATAGATGCCCTAATGTAAAAATGACCAAAGATGAAAAGATTTTCACTGATCCATGTTTCCTTCCAAATACAGAATCATCTGGATACCGGGAGAGATCCACCTCCGAGGAGCAGTAAGTTATATAACGTTATGATATACTATAAGCTAAGAATTGGTGCCCCCTACTGGTGGACATCCTCAGCCATCAGGTCAATTCACAAAATCCAGCACTCCCACATCTCGTTGTTTTACCCCAATCCATGTCAGGGTGTATTTAATCATCCTTTCTGCCCTGTAGAACTCCTGGCACCCAATGAGACCTTCCTGCTCTGCTCACATAGCAATGATATTGGATTCTTGCATTGACATTTTTGGGAGATTTATCTCAGTGCTGATACTTCCACCTGCTCGGACTCATTGCTTATTGCTGGCTACCCCTATTGTATATGTACTCCTGACCTTCTACCATTGGGGTGACTTGATCCTTAATTAGGATATCCCTTTTAAATTGTAGAGAAAAGGAATGAATAGGTAAATGTTCTGAATGTCCTGAGATATGACCTAAGGCTTCATGTATGATCTTCTGTTCTTCCAGGCCTATTTGTACCATCCAGGGCTACTTCTTAGAGGACATCACATCCCCGGCATCTCCGTATGTGATGGATTTTCAGGAGACAAAACACGAGTTGGTAACATGGCTGTTCAAGCTCTATAACAGCACCGTGTTTGAGAACAAGGTAAAATCTTACAATCCCCTGGGTCGTACATCCTCATCTATATTCTGCTCTCTGTAACTCTTCATGTAAACATCTGTGTAATAAATCATCTATAACCTTTACTATTCCTCCATGTAAATGCACAGTGATACTGGTGGAGGAGGTAGCTGTCACCCCCGGGACCTGGTGCCTACGGGAGTGTTTAGGACCAGTAGTCACAAGTTATACCTCCCTTTTGTGGTGTCCTAGAAGAGACTGCATTTTCCGCTGTATTTCATTGAATTACAGATATAATGCATTTTATTTCTTCATTCCTCATTTCTTCATCTTTAGCTTCCTGAGTCGAATATACAAATAGAGTGGAGTAATAGAATGAGGGTCGCAGCTGGATTCTGCATTAACAACTTTAAGGATGGGGATCTACACTCCACAATTAAACTATCTGAGAAAGTGTGTGACTCCGCAGGTACAGTAAGTTTGATATGACGATTATACAGCAAGAAATTGACATTGTGATAGAAGTAACAGGTTGTTAGGGGCAGACTGAAGTTACTGAAACTTTCACAGCTTCCAAACCAGAGAAACACACACATGCATGGCTACAAGTTCTTAACTGGGAATAATAATTGAAAAACCTTCAGGGCCCCCTTTTTCCCTAAAAGTAAGGGATCCGGTGGTGAACAGTGGACAAAATACACATAAATAGTGCTTGCCAGGCTTGTAATTAGAAATTACTGGGGCGATGAATCAGAAGAGTCAGCCTAGGTGATGGAGATCCTTCAGATCCTATAGTTGGTGAAATCTCCAAACCTCCAGGGCAAATGTCTCTTGAGCCCTCCCGATAATATGGCCTTGCAGGTTAGCACTTGTGATGTTAAGTATTTTTATAACTTATGATAATTGTATATTTTCTATCTTTAGAGCGCCTGAGAGACACATTACTGCATGAAATGTGCCATGCCGCCTGCTGGCATTTAAATGGTGTACAAGTTGATGGACATGGCCCATTCTGGGTATCGTACACCGAACAGGCCGCACGTGTCCACCCTGAATTACCACCAGTGAGCATCTATCACACATATGACATCAAATACAAGTACAACTATATGTGTGAAGGGTGTGGACACAGGTAAGGAAAATTTTTATTTGTATATAATTATAAAGAAAGTACATCAATGCAACTAATATTATGATACCAGGACATCACTGAAGTCTGATATCTAATTTTCCTTGAATAATCCATCCCCTTCATCTAATAACTGAAATTTATGCCCTTTCTTGTTTGCAAATCTCTGTTCTTTCTGTCTCCTTAGAGTTGGCTGTTTCACAAACATCAGTGAAGAGAAGAGACACTGCAAAAAATGTGGAAGCAGACTTGTCAAGGAAAACACCTCCTAAGACGAGGACCACCTCAGTGAGAACCATCCACACCTCAGGGAGGCCCTTAGTCCAGATATAAGACCTGAGTCTGGAAAAATCCACCAAAACCTGCAGACACATAATCAGGGCTGGACTACCAAACAGAAGCGATTTATTGTGTCCATTATCAAATGTAAGTGTAAATGTTCTTTACATTGTATAGTAACAGGAAACACAACATTTATACAATAGTCAGTCACCAGTACATGTCAGGGAACATATCCTACAGAAACAATGTTTTATTAACTCACAGCATTAGAAAGTGTGACGGACTAAGGTTACAGTGTGAGACTTACCAGGTGAGGTGGATCCTCCAAGCCCAAGGTCCGGCTGGGCACATAGGCCATGGGCATCGGTGCAGCAGATAGATTGGGCACACAGTACATGGACAGGTGAGGGACTGGAAACCGCAGCTAGACAAGAGATGTCCAGACAACCGCAAACAGGCAGTCGAAATGCTGTAAACTGCAGGCAAGCGGGATGCTGTAAATCGCAGGCAACCAGATTGCTTTGTACCCCAGGCAGGTGGCTAACATCCCGGTAGGTGGATGATGTCCAGGAGACCGCACCAGGTGGGTGAGATACATCCAGGAGATTTACTTGGGGAACGCATCCAGATCTGCCTACTCCTGGTCGCTTTGATGGAGATCCTAAGACCTGCAGGGACTTTGATAACTAATGCACCATACATTTTGAAATTTGTCCCCAACTAATTTTTTTTTACTGGTTGAATAATGGCTGCAAGTATCTGCTGAACCATCTGCTGAATCTTTACACCCTTTAAGGGCTGGTTCTAGGCTACTGATTCTGCTCAACTCTATAAGAATATCATAAAGTGGTCAATGAAACAATGAAAAGGTCCGCACTTATGAAATAAAGTATCTTTACAACTAATATTAATTGTATATTTCAGCTGCAGATGAAGGAAGGGAGACACAGTCATTA